>JAXQQM020072856.1:0-93566 GCA_034641835.2 Pinus albicaulis | reverse complement strand
ATTACTATATGAATCTGCACACCGGATCAGCATCCCTAATTACAGTGATCTTCTGATCTTTCAAGTCAGCTGCTACCGAGACAACGCCTGCATTTGGATCCACAAACTTACTCAAATTTTGTACAAAGTATTGCATAATTGAAAGTGCGATTGGTTAGCTCCACTTCATAATAAATAAATAAACAGAGAATTATACCTTCCACCCCTGCAACCGTCTCCATGGCTCTCTGCTTGCATTTTTTGCAATTTAACTGCACTTTCAACACGATTTTCTGCACCATCGCGCGCAGGGTAAATGGAAAAACGAATAACATGTAATGGCGAGCCTTATTTTAGCTTTTGGGCGGGGTTAAAAATTTGAATTTCAAATAAAAATTCAAATTTCAGCTGGGCGCGCTCGATGTATCCAGCGATGATTAACGGCGGTGATCCCCAAGCACAATCCCAGATGTGAAAAGATGTCAGGTTTTTCAACTCTGACAGAGTCATGCGGTGATGGCAAGCCTTCGGTGTACAAGTTGGCAACCAATATGCCATGCCCCCATGCCATGCCCATGGGATGCCCTTAGTACTCTTAAGGGCATTAATGGGCCAATAGCAGCTAAAATATTGGTTGCCAAAAATGAATAGTTGACTTTTGCCTACCAATTAAATACACGGAAACAGCTTTTTGATTGATGTTAGGAAACCCATTTGCCGTATATGACTTGTGAATTCAAATTCACAATTTTTGGATGGAGAATTTTTAATTTCTATTTTGAAATAGATTTGAATTCTGTATTAAGAGTGAAGTACAGTGAAAAGTGTTTAGGTTTGATCACTTAATGGTTCGACTATTTATAGCACCTCCTCAAAAATATTATCAGCGGCTCAGGAGTAAAATCGGAGTTTAGGGATCACTATGCCAGGAGAGCAGAGACACACGTACGTGACGGGAAGCATATAAAAACAGCAGTAGAAGATAGCGTATCTCCTAGAGTCAACTCACAAGGCACCAAATCGCAAAAACCTTTGTGCAGAGCCAAGAGTCGCAGTGATAGTCTGTCACACTGTCACATATCCATCCATACTTATCGAAATAACCGTATGTTGTCAACTACGAGAGGTCCCAATCCTCGTATTGTTGCCTCGTTTAACGCTTTTCTGCACCGCATTTGGTGGATGAACATGTGAGTAAAACCAGAAGAGCTTCTCGAGTGAATTTGATCTCTGGTTGCTAAATATTAAGGATGTGTCATTACAAATTTGTGTTATATGTGGAAAATAGAAAACATAGCCAAAACTCTGGTTCAACCTTTCTGGAGAAATTATGATTCATGATGGAATTCAGTACAAAATTTTCACGAATTTATTTGTGTCCTTTAATTATATGATTTAAATTTCAAATTGTGATGTTTTTACAAGTATGGTATGTATCATTATAACTCTAAGGGTTAACTCAACTGGTCTAAGTTAAATTTGAAGTTTTTTAAAATTGTGGCTAATCATTGGTTCAACTATCCTCTTGGGGCGATGTCTAATCAGAACTAATGGTTTACCATCCACTAAATGTGAAGTACTTTAGTTTTCTCATGGTTTCATTCCAAGTTTTATATATATTTGGGTTTTCATTAATATAGTTCATCTTCATCCTTCATTCCTAAGTTTCATCTTGTGAAATAAAGTGAGCCATCAATGTTTCCTTCACCCTTTCCCATTTGGTAATATCATCAACAATGTTGCCAAGGGAAATATGTTGTGCTCCCCTTCTCCATCACGTCTTTGTGTTCTTTTTCAAAAATGACACCACAATTCTTTTCTTTGCTTCCTCATAAAGCGAAATATGTTATGCTCTCCTTCTCCATCATGTCTTTGTGTTCTTTTTCAAAAATGACAATAAAATTCTTATCTTTGTTTCCTCATAAATGATCCTCAAATGATCCAAGTACGATTCCATGTATGAAACAAAGTTTCCAAGTACCTTGGCATTTCTGACACCATCATACAATTCTTGCTCTTGATCTTCACATGCACTAAATTTCCATATTATTAGTATTCAGAAAGTTTCTTTCTTGTAATAGAAAGTTTTCGAAGGTAACCTTTTCAAACAGATATTATAGATTAAAGGCTAGCCCCTTCAATCCAAGAGGGATCTCTCTGATAACCTAATCACTAAGCTTAGGAACTAGCTACGTCTTTAAACAATGGCTAGATCTTCAATAGGGTTGTGCTGAAATGGGGTTTGGTTGGGGTGAAACAATTAATCCATTGGGAAATGGAGTCAACAAATCAAATTTTTATATGTAGATACAAACATCTTGACTCAATGAATGAAGAGGGACAAAGGCGAGATAGATGGAAAACTATATAGATACCAAACATCATCTAAATGGTAGTAGAAGGAGAAAACGATACACTATAGCACGACATGAAACATGGATCATGCAACATTTAAGAAAAAGAGTGAAAATGTCTAAACAACATGAACCAGAACATTAACTAATGAATTATGTCACATAATCTCATTTAAACATCAAAAGATAAAAGATAAATGATATGACATAGAAATCAAACTCATAGAGGAAATTGAATAAGTATACCATGACAAAAATTTATGTATCATGAACATAATATCCTAGTCCTCTTGGCACTTGAAAAGATAAGGAATTTGATCACATGCATAAAAAATACACTACTTTGTTTCAGAGTCCAACCTTTTTTCCTTATATTTGATATATTATATAGGAAAATTACATAAAATTTTCAAGATCCACTAATTCTTGAATTTTTAACTGTTAAATATTATAAAACTGTCAAAAATATAACAACACGATTCAAATTGATCTTGTGATCTACTAAAACAAGATATTGAATCCTTCTACAATTTGCGGAAACAAAACACGATCACACGATAACATAACAAGTAAGAGAAAGAGACAATCAATCTCAAAACCCAAGATGTATCTGGGGAAAGAACACTGCCTAAAACCCCTCTATATGTATATTGTATAAAGTCAAGGATCATCTCAAGGGAAGCGCTTGCACTCTACGAACTATCTCTTTGATCTAGGAAAAATCAGACAAAATACTTATCGAATTCTCTGCCTATGCTCAGCCCACCTTTCTCACACATTCCTTGAGGAATTAAATCCCTATTAAATAGGAAAATCCCTTTGTTTGATTCTACAATCCTTCCTAGGCCTCCAATTAACTCTATAATTGACGTGTACAATTTTGTAATTATACAACTGATAGTTATCATCCCTTTAACCTCAGTCTCAGCTGGGCCTTCCTTAGAACTAACATGAAATAATTATTTATAGTAAATTATAAATTAACTTATTAATCACTACTTGTGAATTAAATCAAATTTAATTCACTTGACCTCTCACTAGCTCATCACTCAGTTAAAACTAGTTAAACTGATTTTAACTCAATTTCTTGAGTTCACTAATTACAACTCACAAATAACTATTACTGGAGCCCCTTAAATCATGGTAGAACTACACATGCATCCTCTTAGAAGCTCAACTCAAATTTCCTAAGATAACTCGGTCATTCTGAATTAGTTAACTAATACAAGTTATCATGAAATGAAATTACAATTTCTCTTCAGATTTAATTAACGGAAAATTAAAATCAAAAGCCCCACTTTGGGTGCCATTTCAACACTCCCTCTCAACCAAAAAAGGATTATCTTATACCTCGATCCTTCCTCTGTGGAATTTGAATTTGCTTCTTTCCAGTGCCTTCATCAAGATGTCTGCATTGTGCTCCTTTGTGGGAATGTACTCTAATGAAATAATCCTCCTCTGAACACAATCTCTGATATGGTGATATCGGATATCAATATGCTTGGACCTGTCCTGGAATATTGGATTAACTGAGATTTTGATCCAACTATGGTTATCACAATGTATAATCGTCGAATCCATCTGTTGACCAAACAGACGAACAATTATCTTCCTCATCCATATGGTCTCGCATGCTCCTTGAATGGACACCATGTACAATTCCTCTGCTAAACTGAGTGCAACCGATCTATGTTTCTTGTTGTACCAAGAAAATGTTGTTGATCCTATGTTGAAGATGCCCCTTGATGTTTTCTTCCTGTCAGATGGACTCCCTGCCCAATCTGCATTAGTGAAGCCTTGAAGCTCTGTAGTGCCCTTGATATATCTCAACACATTCTTCCATGCCTTCCAAAAGAGTTTGGTCGACTTAACCATAGCTTGGCTAAGCTGGTTAACTTCTTATCATATGTCAGTTCATGTGTTTACCAAATACATGAGTGAACCCAAAAGCTGACTATAAATAGTAGCATCCACTACTTAAGCCGAAGTAGCATCCTCCTTCCTCCTGTCTCTTGTAAGAGAAGTCTCCATGGGTTTTATTCCCTCCACATGGAACTTCCTCATAATATCCTTTGCAAACTTGCACTGAGTTACAAATAGCTCCCCATCTCTTTGCCATATTTCCAATCCATGGAAGTAGTGCAAGAGCCCCATGTCCTTCATCTCAAATTCTCTTGCAAGATCATCTTTGTAAGACTTTATGAGATTATCATCACCTCTCAGTATCATATCATAGAAATAAAGTAAAATAATCAAAAGCTTACCATAATCTACAATATGATATAGGTTTGCATCTGCTTCACTCTTGGTGAAGCCTAACCCGATGAAATGGTTGTCAATCCTAGTGTACCAAGCATGAGGTGCTTTATTTAGCCCATAAAATGCTCTCTTGTGTTTGCACACATGCGACTCCCTGTTTAGGGTCTCAAAACCTTCTGGTTGCTCAATGTACACTTCTTCCTCAATAACTCCATTGAGAAAGGCTATCTTTACATCCATCCGATGTATTTTCCATCCCATATGCGTTGAGAGTACAAGGATGGATCTAATATATGAGTACCTTGCCATTGGTGAAAAAGTCTCATCATAGTCAATCCCCTCCACCTGAGAGAACCGTCTTGCCACAAATCTAACCTCATGTTTCTCCACACTCTCATCTCCTACCTTCTTCACCTTGTAGACCCACCTAGATCCTACAAGCGACTTCCCCAATAGTCTTGGGACAACTTCCCATGCACGATTTCTGATAATGGAGTCATACTCCTCAACCATGGCATCAACCCACACTGGTTACTACACTGCTTCCCTAAAACATGATGGTTTTGTGAAAATATTGTTACTCATAAGAGCCATGTATATAGTGTACCACTCTGGGGACCTTCTCTACCTACAATGTGATGTGGGTGCTCCCACATTATCTCTCGCAAGCAACGATAATCTTCCAACCTCTCTGGTGTGCTTCCTTCCATCTTTGGTGGATGGTTATGCATGAGTGATTTCTACCATTCTTTGTTCCTCTACTTGTGGCTGCTCCACATCCTGAGGTTCATCCATTGGAGCCAAGAGCTCCTCAACTACATGTAACTCGAGCTCCATATCAAGGGACAAACGCATGGTTTTGTCTTCCTACAACTTGACATCTCTTCTGACCACTTTCAACTTGACTACTGGAAAGTGCACCGGATAGTTGTGAGGTGTATCAATGTGCCCCACAAATATCCCCAACTCTGTTGTTGGCTCTAGCTTCTTCCTGGAATATTTTTTCACATGGCAATAAATAGATGAACCAAAAATCTTAAATACGACACATCTAGTGTCTTACCTAAAAAAATTTCGACTCGTGTACTCATCCCAAGTATCCGATGAGGAGTTATGTTCTTAAAAATTAATCCTATATTGCATGCTTTCGCCCACAGATGCAATGATAGGCCTTGATCATGCAACATAGCTCGTGTTGGTCGTTTTATCACCCTGTAAATTCCAAAGGCTGAAGATAGAACCAGGGGGGAAACATCAAACCGCTTTGGAATCTAGTACCTAGCCTTCCTAGACTTAGAGAGGGCTCTCTCTATTAGATATAACTTTGTTTGGAGGGGAATTTCAGGCTAGTTATTAGTGAAAAGGGGTTGGTTTTAAAATATGTGTTTGAGGCAGTAGAAGAGGGACATTGGGATATGGAGTCAAAAAAGTGTAAACAAATTCAAATGGATGAATAATTTAGGTCAGGTGCAACCAGGCAAGCTAGCCATGTCAATGGATCTTAACAACTTGTTGAATGGAAAGGAAGAGGAGATTAAGGTTCAACGGGAATGCAAAGTATACTTTGTTTGAATTCAGCATTTCGGTCTCAGAGGAAAAAATAACGCACTATTTCGAGACCGATTAGGGTACCCCATGGTAAATCCTACACAAAAATTTCTATCCAGAGAAAAGAAAGAAATACAATATGAAAACTAGAGATGACAGATTACGAGAAAAGGTGCACTTCACCACAGAACATGGCACAAGAATATGGAAAACCACATCGTCTTTCATTCATCCAACGAGAATTTTTACAAATATATGATACCTTAAAATGGTTTTTTCCCTTCGAGATCTCTTCATACTGGTAATGCATGCAGTATTTATATAAAAATTAAGTTGGTTAATTTGTCTACTACAATGATTACATTCACGCAGAAACTAGACAAGTGGAAACATGTAGGCGGCGATAAGATGAGCCTGGCCATAACAGTGGCTTTAGTAGTCCGTTATTTATTACAGAATAAGGAAGGAATTTCCTCTTAGGATCCCGAAGAGGCTATTATGGAGTAAAAATTTCACAAGTGGAACCATGTAGGCGATGACAAGGTATTTCTAGCTAAGAAGGTAGCAGTTCATTATTAATTGTGAAATGATCAGAATTTGGCTTTGTCTAATGCCAAAGAGGCGATGATGGATCTGACATCTTGGCTCTACCTTTGTGAAAAATAGTTGGCTGTGATGATGGCTATTCTATCTCTAATTTCCTCTGACTCTTTTGTGTCTGTTATTGTTGCAGTGGAGCTCTGAAATGGAAAACCAACAACCTTCCTCTTGAAACACATTGTACTGATTCAAAACATTGGATGGGAATGGTGTGGAATAGTTACATAAGGAAATGGTGGTGGGAGTTGGCGCAGTGAAGTGGTGTGGATAACGGTCAATAAGTGCGGCGATATTGTCCAGAAACAAAACCATTTTCATATGGGGGGGCATGAGCAGTGAGTGTTGGTGTAGTGGGGGGGGTGTGTGAAGAGATGTGGGAGTGACACGTAGTGGATAAAGTGGTAATGGATACTTTCCATTTCAGAAACCCACCCATGGTTAAATTTAGAAGGCTGCAGGGAGTGTGAAATGAAATAAGCACCGTCGGATGTCGGAAGATGCACGGGGAGGGAGGAAGATGGAGGGTAATTAGCTAGGGGGACTATGATGATACAGTGGAGGTGACATGGCAATGAGGTGAGCCTACCTACAACCCTAGGATCGTAAATTTTTGTTGTATGCAGCAAGGATATGAAACATTAAAATTTACATGGTATGACGTGCGATGGGGTGGGCCCGCCCGGAGCCCATAGATCGCAATGTTTGTTAAGCGCAGTGGTATGGTAAGATTTAAAACCTGCGCAGTGCGAGGGGTGGAGGTGACGTGGAAATGACGAAGATGAGGCCCATTCAATACCACACATCACAAAGTTTAAGGTTTATGTTTATGAGTGATAGAGGTAAAATTTAAATCTTGCGATGTGCAATTTGCGATGAGAAGCTAAAGGTTCAAAATGGTTAAGTGCGGAAAAATTATTATATCGCATATGTAATGTAATATATATATATATATATATAAGGCTTGGTGCTGATAGGGGTAGAGTTGGAAAAAGGTTTTTGTGGCAAGGTAACGCTTATGTGGTTCAGAGTATATATGTATTTCAAGCGGCCTAAAGTGGGGGGCGAAGCTGCGAATAAAGTGATACATGGTAAGTTTAAAGGTTTTGAGAGAAATGAAGAGGGGATCTTTATAAAATGGAAAAATGGAGGGCGGGAGAAGGAAAATGAAATGAAATGAGGGAAGAAATGTTTTTTTTCTCACCATCACACCTTATCAACAACACTATCCTCTTTCAACTAAATTGAAAGGCAGATAGATTCCTTTGATGCTCTTGAAAATCAATATTTCCCTTCTCTTTCTGAAAATAAATGATAGCCATGGAAAATTATTTTCAGTATGAAAAATATGAGAAATAATCAGTCACCTTGTGATACTGTGAATTACAGTAGTCTAACAATGGCTCCAGCTGGGGATGGGAGCTCCTTTAGGAGCTTTCAAGAACACCATAAAATAGTAGCCTGATCCATTGGGCATGATCCCAACTCTGCAACTTAATCTGATACAAAAACCTCTATGGCTGAAAATATTCAAGCTGAAATAAACACTCTTTGCAAACTAAAGCCTATAATATACTTGTACAGAAAACTAGAAATAAAACTGAAATTAAAACTGGAAGGATTCTCAGAGTACATAGCTTATTTTCATACCAACCTGTCCTAATCTAACTTGGAGATGATATATACACTTAGTGAAATCTTTTTTCCAATGTAACCAATCAAGTATATAACTACATGATTGATTCTTGTTCACTTTTTTTAGTAGGCTGAGAAAACAAAGGGGCCACTCCCATCCTCCTTTCCATTGAACAACAATGTTCAAACTTTTCCTTAAAATATGTAGAGAACCATTTATGGCATAGCAGACTACTTCCTTACATGATTCTAAAATGCCAATGAAAGGATCTTTGAACAATACCTGGTCCTGAGGATTCAAATAATAAACTTCCTCTAGGATTACTCTTTGTTCCAATTTGTCCTGGTTAGGATCCTTCTGAAAGAGAATGTCTACACATTCTTCATGGTCATCAAAAATGGTATCCTCATTGTATATTAATATGTTGTCCTCAAGCAAAACTGGTATGTCTTGAATGAGATTGTTGAATTCTATTTGAAGGCCATCATTTTGATGAACATAAGAACTTTACTAAAATAAGCCTTCTTGAAAATGTAAAACAACATAAGTATCAATATGTTCTACATTTTTTTCTTCAAGAGGAAATAATTCAGTACATAAATCGGTAGTATAACAAATAGAAATAATCTCCTCATTACATAAAAATTGAGAGGCTGGTTGCATGATTAGAATCTGATTAATTTATTCTTCAGTTAAAGGAGGAGGTAGTATTTGTTTTGTTTGGATTAAACAACATTTTTTTTCTTTCTCTTGTGAAGAATAATCATGATACTTGATATCTTCTTTAGCCTCATACAAAAGAACAAAATAATTATCATTTGTATCCATAGAAAAATCCTATGGGTTTACTTTCATTTCTTGATTGCTTTCATCTTCAACTAACTTCTCTTGGATATCATGACAGTTAAATTGAGAATGAAATTCATAAATTTCTTCTAAGATATACTCAGGATGCCAATTTCCTATATTTTCATCAATATTCACAAGGTATTGTATGAGATCTTCAGACTGATCACAACAATTTTCAGCTAATGATAAATATGGAGAATATTCTTTATAATGCTCATAAAACACCTTGTGGAAATCTATTAAAGAAAACAAAAAACCAGGGTTTAAACCTCCATACCATTCCCTCGCTTTCCCTTCCAATGTTGCCATGAACATCTTCATGAGGAAATCCTCATGCCATTCAACTTTGAACTTCCATGAATGTATATGAAATTTAATGAGATGTAACACAACATCATGAACATTCTCATCTTCAAAAATAGGAAGATTTCTTTGCCAATTTACCTGAGGCATTTTGTGTGGAAATCCAGGAATGTGATCTCTATTCTTTGGAGAATACTTGCGTTGTATTATTGGATTCATCTTTTCAATCAATCAAAGGATGGAGTCACCTCATGTTCACCACAAATATTGATTATTCTACTAGTGGAGACTTTAGGTCAATTGAAAACTGTGGAGTCGCCAATGAATCTCTGTTTCTGGACTTTTCTACCATTGGAGTTTCCAGGTGAATGGAACAGCCTTTTGGTGTTTCACTTCTATTCACCATCAAAGTCAAAATTGAACTTGATAAGTGTTACTGAGGAAGATCAAACTCGATCCCCAGTATGGTTGCCATTAATGCTCAAATGCTGGGTTCCTTGAATCATGGAGTCGCCATGTGAATAATGTAACCTTCTTTGTGTCTGGTCACTATCCACCATTAGTAATCAGATTTGAACTTTGATGTACTTTCTGAGGAAGATAAATTCCGTCCCCATTATGGTCGCCAATATTTTATCACCCTATAAATTTTGAAGGTTGAAGACAAAACTACGAGGGCAACATCAAACCAATTTGGAATCCAAGCGCTACCCTTCCTAGACTCAGAGAGGGATCTCTCTGTTTGATATAAATTTGTTTACATGGGCATTTTAGGCTAGTTATTAGTGCAAATGGGTTGGTTTAAAAATATGTGGTTGAGATAGTAGAAGAGGGCCATTGGGCTATGGATTTAAACAGCTGTAAAAAAATTCAAATGGATGAATAACTGAAGTCAAGTGAAACAAGGCAAGCTAGCCATGTCAATGGATATTAATAGCTTGTGAAATGGAAAGGAGGAGGAGATTAAGGTTCAATGGGAACGCATAGAAGACCATCTCTGAATTCTACATTCCGGTCTTAGAGGAAAACATAACATTACTGTTTTGAGACTGATTACGGTACCCCATGGTAAATCCTACACCAAAATTTCTATCTACAGCAAATAAAGAATGAAAATATGAGAAATAGAGATGACAGATTACGATAAGACATGCACTTCACCACAGAACATGACACAAGAATCTAGAAACCAAAATCATCTTTCATTCATCCAATGAGAGTGTTTAAAAAAAATGAGACCTTACAATGGTTTTTTCCCCTTTTGGGCCTCTTCATACTGCTAATTCATGCAATATTTATATAAAACTTAAGTTGGTTAATATGGCTACTGCAGTGATTACATTCTAGAAGAAACTAGACAAGTGGAAACATGCAGGTGGTCATAAGAAGAGCCTGGCGATAACAATGGCTTTAGCATTGCATTATTTATTACAGAATAAAAAAGGAATTGCCTCTTAGGATCCAAAAGAGGCTATTATGGAGTAAAAAATTGACAAATGGAACCATGCAGACGGTGACAAGATACTTCTGGCCAAGAAGGAAACAATCTGTTATTAATTTTGAAATGATCATAATTCAACTTTTTCTAGTGCTGAAGAGGCGATGATGGCTCTGACATCTTGGCTCTACCTTTGTGCAAAACAATTCTATGTGATGATGGTTATTTTGTCTCTAATTTCCTCTGACTCTTTTGTGCCAATTATTGTTGCAGCAGAGCTCTGAAACAGAAAACCCACTTCCGTCTTCTTGAAACACACAGTACTGATTCAAAACACGGTATGGGAATGGTGTGTAATAGTTACATGAGGCAATAGTGGCGGGAGTCAGTGCATCACAGCAGTGTGGATAACGGTGAACAAGTGCAACAATTGTTTCAAATAGCAAAATCATTTTCGGAGCGGGGGCATGAGCAATGAGTGGTAATATAGTGGGGGGGTGCGAAGATCCATGGGTGTGAAATGTAGTGGGGCGATAGATAACGGATACTGCCAATTTCTCCCCCCCCCCCCCCCCCCCAAGGTTAAAGTTTGAAGGCTGCGGGGAGTGAAAAATGAAATAAGTACCGTCAGATGTGGGGAGACGCGTGAGGAGGATGTAAGATGCATGGTAATTAGCTAGGGGGATGTATGATGATACGATGAAGGTGAAATGGAAATGAGGTGGGCCCACCCACACCCTACAGATCAAAAATGTTTTTTGTAAGCAGCGGGGAGAAGAAACATTGAAATTTTCGCGGTGCGACATGCGATGGGGTGGGCCTACCCATAGCCCACAGATCATAATGTTTTTTAAGACCAGCAGTATGGTAAAATTTAAAACCTATGTGGTACGAAGGGCGGAGGTGAGGTGGCAATGATAGAGATGGGGCCCATTCAGTACCACACATAGCAAAGTTTAAGGTTTATGTTTATGAGCGGTAGAGGTAAACTTTAAATCTTGCGATGTGCGATTTGTGATGAGAAGGTAAAGGGTCAAAATGGTTAAATGTGGAAAAATTATTATATCGCATATGTAATGTATGAGATATATAAGGCTTGGAGGTGGCAGCGGTAGAGATGGAAAAAGGTTTTTGTGGAAAGGTAACGCATATGTGGTTCATAATATATATGATATATATGTATTTCAGGCGGCCTAAAGTGGGGGGTGGAGCTGCGAATAAAGTGATACATGGTAATTTTAAAGGTTTTGAAAGAAATGAAGAGGGGAACTTTAGAAAATGGAATAATGAAGGGCAGGAGAGGGAAAATGAAATGAAATGAGGGGAAAAATGGAGTTTTTCTCACCATCACATCTTATCAGCAACATTTTCCTATTTCAACTAAAATGAAAGGAAGATAGATACCTTTGATGCTCTTCACAATCACGATTTCCCTTCTCTTTCTGAAAATAAATGATAGCCATGGAATATTATTTTTAGTATGAAAAATATGAGAAATAATTAGTCACCTTGTGATACTGTGAATTACGGGAGTCTAGCAAGTCCCACAATCGTTATGTTCTTTCTTTGTGCAACCCCATTCTGCTATGGGTTATGAGGTGCAATAAATTCTCTTCAAATTCCTTATGAGGCACAAAAGTTCTTGAATTCATTAGATATGTATTCTCAACCATTTTCTCTCCTCGGAGCATTCACTTTCTTTCCTGTATATTTTTTGACATGTGCCTTGAACTCACAAAAGTTGGTAACGTTCGATCTTTCTTCTACATGAAGTACATCCAAAACATTCTTGAAAAGTCATAAAAAAAAATCACATAATACCTATGATTTGTTATGGAATCTATTGATAACAATCCACACACATCTAAGTGAAGTCTCTTAATGATTTCCACTGCTCGACTTTCCTTATCATGAAAGTCGACCTTTGTGTAATTCCCTAATGAACACCCTTTGCATGTGTCTCTCTGTGCAAGTGCACCCTTTGGAAGTCCTGTAGAAATACATTTCATGATCCTAAAATCACTATGGTGTAGATATCCCAACCTCTTATTCCATAACTCACTGATGTCTCAGCTCTCCACCTTCTCTACATTACTAATCAATGTTGTGTAATCATCTACATCAAGTTTGTAGAGGTTCTTCACTCAAACCCCAATATTTTTGACCCATCCCATGGCTTTTTGATGAAGGCACACCTTTCCTTCACTAAAATTCACATCATATCCATGATCTTCCAACATAGCAACATAAACCAAATTATTCTTCAAGCTAGGTACATGCATGACATCTTTTAGTATGAGAGGTTTACCTGACTCTCTGTGAAAGGTAAATGTACCAATACCAGTAGCAATATACCTGTCATCATCACCCATCTCGATGTGCATCTCGAGATCCTTCCCCTCCATGCTACTAAAGAATTATTTGTTTTTGGTCATGTGGAATGAAGCTCCATTATCCAAGTACCGCACAAATCCCATCACCACTGACACCATTCATGCAATGAAGGTGAATTCCAAATCAAACTATGAAGCCAATGCTTCACCTCCTGCTGCTTTGGAGACCCTCTTTTTCTTCTTCTTTTGTGGACAATTTGTGGCAGAGTGTACATTCTCATGACAGTTGAAACATTTCACCTTTGACAAGTCTCACTTCTTGCTTGTCTTTCTGGTCTCAGATTTTCAATGGGACGCCTTCCCTTTTACTTTCTTCACCTTGATAACCAAGGAAAATTTCTCCTCATCATCAGGCTTTGATGAGGATCCATCTCAGATGCTCCATTGAATTTCTTCTTGTGCCAAATCAAACCACAGTCACTCTAAATACAACTTCTCCCTCCCTTTAACAAAGTCCTGGTACCTATGCCTAATTTTGCGAGGCCTAGAAGAAATTGGCTCACTAAATCATCTGAGGCAACAATGATCCTAATGCTTCTGATCTCATCTCGACGTTGAGTGAACTTTATCAAGTATTTTTGGATTCTGTCGCCCTTCTCCATTCTGATCTTCCTGAGTTTGTCTTTCAAAGCCAGCTTCATGTGGTCATTGTTATTCTGATACAAATCTATCAAGTCTTTCCGCATCGAATATGGATTTTCCTTCCCATGGAGGCTTGAGATAATATGGTCTCAAAATACCTCTAAAAATATCATCCTAGAATTTGCTACATTCCTCTTCCATGCATCAAGAAGTTGAGCATTTGTTGTTGTGCACTGCAGGACATCAATATTTATGAAAGCCTTTAGTCTATTGTGCTCAAGCACTACCTCCATCCTATCCTTAAATGCACTATAATTCAATTTTCCCTCGAGTACATATTTCAGTCTCACACCATTGAAATACATTTTGATTTATTGCTGGATACCTAAGAATAAATATGCAAATTCAAACCTGATAAAAACAAAAAAATTTCTTCAATTCTTATTTCGATTATTGGTGACCTGATACCATCTATAAAATATAACACTGAGATTTAAACTAATCCTTTAATGTACTAAAACAATATATCGAATCCTTCTACAATTTGTGGAAACAAAACACGATCATGAAATCACATAAAAAGTTAGAGAACTAGAAAATAAATCAGACAACACAAGATGTATGTGGGGAAATCGCACTTCCTAAAACCCCATTATTTGTATATTGTATACAGCTAAGGATCATGAAACAATACAATGCTTTCTCTCTTAAGAGAAAATCTTGCACTCTGCCAACTGTCTCACTCTAAACTAGTAAAAATCGGACAATATACTTACCCAATTCTCTGCGTTTGCTAAGCTTCCCTATTCATCCAATTGACTCGATAACTGAACTGTAAAATTTTATAATTATACAACTAATAGTTATCATCCCTTTAACCTCAGTATTAACTAGGCCTTCATTAGAAATTACATGAAACAAATATTTATAGTGAATTATCAGTTAGCTGAATGATCACTACTTGTGAATTAAATCAGATTTAATTCACTTGACCTCTCACTAGCTCATCACTGAGTTAGAACTAGTTAAGCTAATTTTTAATTCAATTTCATGAGTTAACTATTTGCAACTCACAAATAACTGTAACTGGACCCCCTTAAATCATGGGATAACTCTACATGCATCCTCTTAGTCCCTCCACTTGAATTTCCTAAGCTAACTCGGTCATTCTGACTTAGTTAACTAATACAAGCTATGGTGAGATGAAATTACAATTTCTCTTCCAATCTAATTAACAAAAAATTAAATAAAAGCCCCACTTTGGGGTGACATTTCTTGGTTCCATTTTAGAAAAAAATTCATCATATAATTTACAAAGTTCCATAAAACATACTACAAAATGTAATAAAACTTATTATCCTAGCTATTATATCTATTCAAGCCTTATCTTGGCATCTAAATAGAAAATAAATTAATTCTAAATTGTTACGTGACCTCTGTAACTAATTCTCTGGAACAGATTGATGAGTTAGATACTAGATTTCAAGATCTAGAACTGTTTACTATTTTGTAGAGTCACTCATCATCTACGTGATGCGTGGATCCTTCTGCTAGCTATCCAAGAGATACACTAAACCTTAAAAAAATCCTTAATTCATGCAAATGAATCCTCTGATGCATGAAACTACAAAAGAACCTCAAACTGTGTGATTGGGTTATGTATGTTTTCACTTTCCAACATTCTTTATCTTGTTGATTCGCATCATTTGAATTTCGTGAATCACAAACCCTTCATGAGATATTTCTATAATGTACATAGAAGGTAATATGACCGTCAAAAAGATAACTTGAAGCATACTAAATCAATGAGGCAAAGCTAGGGTTTTTTCAGCAAAATTAGTGTTTCATATATTGTTCTTTCAACCACGTAGTTGACAGAGGTAACCCTATAATTCTTCCATAGATTCTGCATCTTGAGAAAGAAGGTTCAACTTGTCTTCTCTTGATGGTAATCTGGTAACCCTTGTGTTACCATCCTAGATAGTCCTGCTAGTTACTAGGGTTTCCTTTTCTTTTCTTTTTGTAGACTTTTTTTTCCTCTGTCATGTAGCTTTGTTCTTACCATTTGAAGAATCTATATTTTTCTCTTCATCAATAATCATAAGTTCCTTTATCTTTGTATCAAGATTTTCTTAAAGTTATAACCTCAATTTGTTAGTAGGTCGAGTATGAGGTTTTCTACTGTAAACCCTAGGCTTTTTTCTTGGTTGATATCTTCTATTTCATGTTGTGTTTCCATTTTTCACTCTCTTCTTCTTTATGCCCTGCCTCCTCATCTTCTTACATTTGATTCTATTGCGTTCTTGTTCTCCTCCCATAAACCATAATTTATGGTTCATTTACCGTTTTTTCTGTATTTTACTCATCAGGAATATGACTGGATTCAGTCTCTGTTTCTTGAGCCAGGGTTTTGATATAAATTCTAGTTTTACTCCTTTTCTTCCTTCTAGGTTGAGGGTTCCTCACATTTTTTTGTTTCATTTGTTCTACCTTCTTGTTTAATTCATGGTTATACTATATCTTTATTAAAACATGGTGGCATATGTCATGAGGTAACATCTTAGGTCTAGTTCTACCCTTGGTAACCATTTTGAGCAAAATTTGAGGAAGAAAATAAGTCAAATTCATCCTACTGAAACTTGTTAAATGAAAAAAAAGCCTCATGTGATATAAATAAGCTTCAAAGTACCTTCCTTCATAAGTAAAGAAAATTTTCACAGTTCTTAGAGCACTAGACCATTTAGGTTTCAGCATGTTTTGGGGAACTCCCTCACTCCAATCATGGTTTTGACAACATTCCTTTAGGAAGAAATTTAAGTTAGCATTGTACAACCTCTATTTCTTGAACCATTTCTCCCCATTCATAAGAAACCCTATAGCTTTTGTAATGGATTCTTTGGTGATTTGAAAGTACAAAGTCCTTATTTTTGTTGTGCTACCATCAAAAGAGTGGATGAATTCATGGAACCAACTCAAGTTATACCCATTAAATCGATTCAAGATTGAATCTAAGCCTACAGTTCTAAACAATGGTAACATTTTTTGATAAATCATAAGATATATTCCATCTTGTTCATACCACTTTGCATGTTATGATTTTCCCATCTTGCAAATGTTCTCAACTTCCAGTGCCTCTAACCTTCTCATCACACACTATAGACACGTTCAAAATCTTCATGTGCACTCCAAATCATTTTATGAAAATGTTGGAAATTGGCGCTTTAGGGTAAACTGAAGTCTAACGGTTTATTTTTATGATTCTTTATTAGGCCTAAAAATGCTACCAAATGTTACATCAAGGTTGGCCAAGGATAACACACCTTGGAAAATCACTTGGGCACTTGAAATGATAAGAAATGCAGTTTGAAAAAATATATTTTAATTTATTCTCTAGGCAACATTAAAATATTTCATAGTTCAGTTGTAAGCACTACAAAAATATTTCATAGCGTTTTCTATAGGCTTTTGATAGGTTATTTTTTGCTGCCAAACTTAGGGAACACTTAGGATCAAGTCATATTTCTCTTTTTTGAATGTCACCTTTCCACAAATTTTTTCATTCCGTAATTGTTCCACAATAAAGTAGTGATCATAACCTTTGTACCTTTAGGAAAGGTGAAAACGTGGTTCTAATACATACTAACACTCTCCAATGACCCTTTCCAAAATTGCAAGTTCATCCTTCATCAGCAAGACCTTCTTCTTCTCATCTCGCTACATTGCTTCATATTTTACCATAGAGAGGTCACCCATATTCTTCTTTATTTTTATATCATCTAAAAATTAATAATAATTTGTATCATCTAAATTTAAAATAATAATAATAATAATTTATTTTGAAAGGTCTCCTCCATGGAGTGATAATGTTAAAATATCAGAAGGTATAAACTACTAAAATATACGAAAGTTTATATATTCTACTTCTCCTGGAACTATTAGGCCTACTCAACAATGATAACGATTAATGTTTATTAATATTGGAATTGATTTATGAAACCATGAAAAGGTAACATATTACATTAATTTTATTTTTATTTTTTGTTAATTTTTTTTAAAGAAAATTGTTTCAAAATAATCATAGTTTTAATAACTTAGATGGTTAGGAAGGTCTTTAATGTAATAGATATTTTGGAAATGTGATATAATTTGATTATGGATAGGGAAATTTGAGAGAAAATGTGTTTCATCTTCAACCCATAAAATATCCTCTCATCCCATTATGTTTTTAGATAATTATGCAACTAGTGGGAGTTGGTTCTTATTTTAGTAATACTCACTTTATTTTTCTTTATTCTATCAAAACTAAGAATTTTTTTTGATATTCTACATAAGGGTTGAACAATTTCTTCTAGAGTATTAATTTCCTTTTATTTTTAGATTCTTCCTTGCACGAGATATTCTCTTTATATTTATAATTAATAATACATTTAATATTATTTTTCTTTTGTAAAATGAATTTAGGTCCCTATAATACAAGTGTAGCCCCATTATTATTATCTTTGTGCACATGTAGTCCCCATATTGTTATTATTATGCCTCATAAAATCCCGGTATTGTTATTGTTGTGCCCTTACATTATGTCAGCTATGATTATATTATGAACCCTTAGTCTCATTTATATAGAAAGGAGGTTTTGTCATTTGAATCATCCAAGAATTGTTCATTTATGTAATTTAGAGGAGGTTCACCTTGAAGGGGATAATTTTTAAGTCATTGATCTATCTTTTCTTCTATTTTGTGAGCTGGTTGCATAACATTTGTTATCAAAGCTTTGGTTTCTAATGTTTCCCTTCTTCAAATAGGTCATCTTGGAATTTTTTCTATAACTTTTTTTTTATGAAGCTTCAAAAGAAAAAATTGCAACCACAGGGATTCGAAATATTTCTAAACCTTATGTATGAATTTTAGATTTTGGTTCTCTATAGTTTTAGAGATATGATCTGAGGAATTTAGGGCTTTTGCAAGCTCCTGAATTTCATTTTAAACATGTGACCTATGGAAAAATGTCACAACTTTCATTTCAAGCATTGGATTTGAATTATGTAAAAAGTGGCCGAAATTTCACAAATTTTAGTTTTTCCTATAGCAATTTCAGAGCCAAATTTTAAAACAATGATACATGGCCTCCCATACAACTTCGCTCTACTAAACCAGTCCAAAATCAGGTCATCATGGTATATTTGAAATAACTCTATATTGAAGAATCCAATTTTGGTATGACTGGTGGCATTGGAAACAAGATTCATAGGGCTACATCAAGACCGAACCTAAGACCTTGGAGATTAAGAATTACATATTTACGTCCATTGCAAGATTGAGCTCCTAAAAGAAAGAAAAAAGTGTGTAATTTTTTAAAAATTGCATAACTTTTGTTTGAAAAATAAGTTTGAAGTGATTCCAAGGGAATATTGAAGCATATATATCAATATTGGGTTCTAAAATTCCTCACAAAAAAAATAATTCCACGCCAATTAAACCATAATAGATATCTACTATGACGCATGAAAAGGAATATTTGCAACATAATATATCAAAATTATGGAACCAAGTGCAACAAATTTCTCTTTCACAAAGAGCAACCAAAGACATTTAAAAGGCAACATGGATGGTTTAAAAGAAGACATGGAAGGTTTGAAGGAAGGTTTGACAAAGTTTCTACAAGAAAGGCTTGCTAAAGGTGAAAATGTATTAGATGAAACTCACGATGAGAAAAAAAGAAATGTTAATCATGATTTCATAGAATCTAACTTTATATTGAAGACCCACCATATTCCAAAGATCGATATGAGGAAGTTTGATGATAAAGGATCCGGTAACATGGATACTACAAATGGATAAATATTTTAATGTCCATAATGTGAAACACATACAAAAGGTACGCATTGCAACTTTCAATTTAGGACCCAATGAGTTTGTATGGTATCGATGGCTTTGTTCTTGTAAACCACCTGTCACTTGGTCAATTTTTACGAAGGAAATGATAGCATATTATGAGGATACAAACAACAACACCTTATTTAGCCAATTGATAAATGTCAAACAAAGGGTTCAATGGAAAAGCACATTGAAGAATTCAAAAAATTGAATATAAGGGTAAATGACATTCTAGAGGAGCATAGGATTGATGTATTCATAGGGAATTTAAAGGATAAAATCCAACACGAAGTTTGTATTTGGGAACCTGATTCTTGGATGAGGAATTCACTTTGGAAAGAAAAATTGAAAGAACAATTATGGCAACAAGTAAGCCTACCACTCACAACTATAAATATGGAAGTGTTGTTTCTCCTAGACGTCCACAACCTACAAGGTTGAAACTACAAGAATTAGAAGAAAAAAGAGAAAAAGGGTTTTGCTACAGTTATGATAGAAAATACACTAAAGGTCATATGTGTGCTGAGAAGAAATTATTTTACATAGATTGTGAAGAGGAGGAAGAAAAGGAAAATTAAACTTCAAAAAAAGAGGATATACACCAAGAACCAACCCTAGAGAAAGAATAAATGAATCTGACCATACCTTGTAATGCGTTGGAATGAATTACCGCTCCTCAAAATCTCAAGATAGAAGGACATATCAAGAGTATAAATGTAATAATGTTTATTGATTCAGGTAGTACCCATAATTTTATTCATTGTAAGATAACCAAGTAATTGAATTTCTTCCTATACCCAACACTTGAGTGTCAAGTAGTGGTTACAAATGGAGGAACAATAAATTGATCTGGAAAGTGCCATAATATCAAGCCAACCAAGGGGAAAATCTATTAAATAATACAATTCTCTTCATTCCAATGGGTGGTGTTAATGATGTACTACGAGTCCAATGCTTACAATCTTTGGGTACGATAGCTTTTAAGTTTTAATAACGTTTCTTGAAATTTTTTTGGGAAGGAAAGGAAGTTGAATTAAGGGGTAGCACAGGGATGCCGGGAAATATAATCAACTCTACTGGCATTAAAAAGCTTCTAAAGAAAGAAAAATGGGGTGTAATTACATAATTATTCTCACTAGAGATTCAAACATCAAAATCATTTATTATTCCAGATCTCAAAAAAGCCTTGGACAACCATTCAAAGATATTTCATACTCCTAAAGGCCTCCCACCTATTCGTGATCATGATCATGATATTCATTTGATTCCTTCAAGTGTTCCTCCAAACATAAGGCATTATAGATTTCCATATGCCCAAAAGAGTGAAATTGAATGTATGGCTGCAAAAAAACTAGAGGTCAGTATAATTATACCCAGTCAAAGTCCTTTTCTGGCTATATCAGTATTGGTGCACAAGAAGGATGGATCATGGTGTATGTGTGTGGATTATAAGTGATCCAAAATCTTTTGTTTGAGATGCATAAAAGAATTAACATGTGAAAATTGTAGCTTTAAACAAGAAACTTTAAAGGCATAAGTGAAAAAAGAGAGAAGCAATTAACATCATGCACGAAGACACAAGAGTTGATATCGGAGTTCGTCCAGGAGGGACTACGTCTCCGGGCCCTGCTCTAATAGTGGGGAGGCCCTGCTTTCATTAAATGGCAAAATGAAAGTACAAGTACAAAATGAGGAATTACACCCTTATACCTGCCCAATCTGGAAATGGCCAAAAATTGTAGACCTCTGCTGACAAAATGGGCAGCACCATTGGATTTGTGGCGTCGAGTAGTGCTGAATCCATATAAAACTTGCCCCAATCGGACAAAGTGAAAATCTGGCCCCTCTGGAAAAATGGCTCAGATCATGGTTCTGCCCCCTCCTGCACACTGCTCAAGGTTCCACTGCCTCTTTTTCCGTGCTCGCTCCTGTTAGTCCTTGGGCGCACAAATGAATGAAATTTTATATAATGTAGCATGGGCGGATTCTTCAAAGTCACCGTTGGACGAGTTGGTTGAAGATCCAAAGGTTTGGGGAGGAGGTCGGGTGGTCAAATCCTGACCCCTCCATTAAAAGGCCGATTGTTTGAATATTTTTTAGAACTGTTTTTATTTTTAAAGAGGCGTTGATGTTGATGGGGGCCGGACCCATGTTGGGCAGCCCGCCCATATGAAATCGCGCCAAGTGTACATGTGACGGCGGCGATGGTTAACAACCCCCACCCGTTTAATACAACCATTGTGGGGACCGCGGGGGTGTCGGGGCAGACCACCCGCCCCCCAGCAACATTCCTTTATATATATTCTATGGATTTACATGGGGTGGCGGGGTTGGTGGCCCACCACCCTTAATATATATATTTTTTGTTTTATTCGTTTTTAAAAAACCAATGGTGCTTTTCGAACCTTCGGAATTTTGACCGAAGGAGTGCATTTAACGGTCCCACAAATTCGCCTAGAATTTGGCTAGGTTGGTCAGAATCCGGTGGCTGGTTTTCAGAAAAATTGTTGCCTCCTTAGTATGCCACATCACCAAGTCAACCTTCGAACTTTGACTGCTCCTAACTCCTTCATACGGACTCGGAATTGAGTGTCGTCTGCAACGTTGGATTCAGAATTACGAGATCTACAACTTGAACTTGGTTCGAGAGATTTTCAAACACTTTTATTTTTGAGCTTTGTACTCAAGCCATTTTTACCTATACCTGTTTAATCCACCTAGATCATTCCTCCCCACTACCCATTTTTATATTTTTTTTGTTTTTTATTGTTATAAAACAAACTGTTGCTTTTTAAACCTTCGAATTTTTGACCGAAGGAGTGCATTTAACAGTCCCACAAGTTCTCCCAGAATCTGTCCAGGTTGGTCGGAATCCGGTGGCCGGGTTTCAGCAAAATTGTTGCCTCCTTAGTCTGCCACATCATCAAGTCAACCTCTGAACTTTGACTGCTCCTAACTCCTTCATTCGGACTCAGAATTGAGTGTCGTCTGCGCTGTTGGATTCAGAATTTTGAGATCTACAACTTGAACTTGGTTTGAAGGATTTTTGAACACTTTGATTTCTGAGCCTTGTACTTAAGCCATTTGTACCTGTACCTATTTAATCCACCTGGATCATTCCTCCCCACTAAAGAGCTTTTGGACCCCAAAAGCCTCATCAATCAACAGGTAAGTGAGGGAATTGCTCCCTCACCTTCTCCTTTTCAATCCATTTGGCTTTACTTGGATGCATCCCTTTGAACCCAACACGGAGATACTCCACATCTCCTCGTCGCGAAGTCCTGGTCCTTCGATCGAGAATGATGTCTTCTGGCAGTTCATCAAGATATTCTGGTGCAAAGTCATCCACTGTAGGAACTGATCCTGCCTCCTCAGTGTCCATAATCAATGGGGGTTCATAAAGTTTTAGATTTTCAACATTCACAACTGAGTACATCTGCATGTATACCAGCAAGTCGAGTCGGAAAGCATTATTCCCAATCTTCTCCAATATGGTAAAGGGACCATACTGGATTGGTCGCAATTTCTTACCTTCTCCCTTCATTCGATCCTTGCTGATGTGGAACCACACTTTGTCGCCAACTTGAAATTGATGGTCAACTCGGTGCTTATCATGTCGGGCCTTATATCGGGCCTGACTCTTCTCCAACTGCTCTTGCACTACTTGGTGAATCATCTGAATCCGCTGAATGAACCGTTGTGCTTTATCCCTGTCATCACGCCCACTGGCATCTTCATCCCTTCCATAGATCATGTCGAAAGGGTCCTTTGGTAAGTAACCAAAGCATGTCTCAAAAGGTGAACGCTGCGTAGAGGAGTGCACTGCTCGGTTGTAAGCGTGTTGCACATATGGAAGGTGTTCATCCCACAACTTGGGATGTTTGCTGCAATAGCCCCGCAACAAGTGTACCACGGTACGATTAACGACCTCTATCTGTCCGTCGGTTTGTGGATGGAATGCCGTGCTTCTCTTCAATTTGGTATCCATCATGCGCCACAAGCTGGTCCAAAACTCTCCAAGGAAACGAGAGTCTCGATCTGAAACAATCGACGTGGGCAACCCAAAGTGGACCCAAACATACTGAAAGAAAAGACAAGCAGTCTGCTCGGAAGTGACCTGCTTTTTACAAGGCATCAATATGCACATTTTGCTAAAGCGGTCGACGACAACATACAAATAGTCGTGACCCTTTCTTGACATAGGCAAACCTCCTACAAAATCCATCGACACACTTTCCCATGGACGACCCTGAATAGGGAGTGGTGTGTAGAGCCCGAGTTTTCTATTAGAGGGCTTTGAAACAGAACACATCACACATCCCTTTACAAAACAGGTTACAATGTTTTTCATATGGGGCCAAAAACAAAACCTTTGCAAATGACATAAGGTTTTTTCAACACCAAAGTGACCAGACACAAGAGAGGTATGCGCCTCTCGAATTACATGTACTCTTTCTGCTGTGGGTATGCACAATTTACCAAGGTGATACAACAGCTTCCCTTGCAAATGATAGTTGTCCACCTGTGAACCATGAGTTAGTTTTGCATAAACTTCTTTAAAGTCATCATCGTTAGTGTACTGTTCAACATAACTTTCAAAAGACAATGACGCATTATGCAAAATAATAGAAGTAGCGATAGGAGGGTGAGAGAGCATGTCTGCTACTTTGTTACTAGTGCCCTTCTTATACTTTATTACCAGATGAAATTGCTGTAGGAACCCCATCCACCTGAAATGACGAGATTGTTGTAGCTTGGTTTGTGACTGAAGGTATTGCAAGGGCTGATGATCCGTATGGATGATGGTCTCCTTGCCGATCAGGTAGTGTTTCCACTTTTTCACACTTTGGACCAAGGCATACAATTCTTTGTCGTAAGTGGGGTAATTTATTACAGCCTGGGAGAACTTCTCCGAATGGTAACAAATCGGCTTCTTCTGCTGAAAAAGTACAGCTCTGATGGCGTACCCACTGGCATCGGTTTCGATCTCAAAAGGCTGCTGGAGATCGGGTAAAGCCAGGACTGGTGCGGTGCTGATTTTCTCTTTCAGTGCTTCGAAGGCCTTCTGCTGTTTTCCTCGCCACTGAAAGGCTTGTTTGATACTTGTCAAAGTGTGTAAGGGTGATGCAATAATGGAGAAGTTGGCAATGAACCTCCTCCAGTACTGTACTGCACCTAAAAAACTACGGACCTCTGTTACATTGGTAGGCTTAGGCCAATTTACAATCACCTCGACCTTTGAGGGGTCTATTTTTAATTGACCATTACCGACAATATGACCAAGGTAAACCAAAGAGGTTTTCCCAAACTCACACTTTGACAACTTTACATACAATTGTTCTTTCTTTAAAACATCAAGCACTTTGATTACATGGCATACATGTTCCTCCCAAGTCCTACTAAAAACAAGAATATCATCTAAATACACAAGGACAAACTCATCAATGAAAGGCCTAAAAAGATCATTCATGACCCTCATGAATGTGGCTGGAGCGTTGCAAAGTCCGAATGGCATCACCATCCATTCGAACAACCCTTGTTTGGTCTTGAAGGCGGTTTTCCACACATCCTGCTCTGCAATTCTGACCTGGTGATAACCACTACGCAAATCCAATTTGGTGAAATAAACAACATTTTTTAATTGATCTAATAAATCATCAATGCGAGGGAGAGGGTATCGATTTTTCACCGTGATTTTGTTTAGTGCCCGATAATCCACGCACATCCTCCATGTGCCATCTTTCTTGGGCACTAACACGATTGGCGAGCCACAAGGAGAAGTACTTGGCCGAATGACCCCTTGGTTCAACAGTTCCTGTACCTGCTTTTTGATTTCCTCCATTTCGATGGATGACATCCTGTACATACCAATGTTTGGTAATGGAGCATCATGTTGCAAATGATCTCATGTTGGATCCCTCGTTTTGGAGGCAAACCTTTGGGTTCCTGAAACAACTCACCATAGTTAGAAATAACATCACATAATTCCTGTTTATGAGCCGGATCACATCCCCGGAAAGCATCGGTTATTTCTTCATCCTTTGCTCTCACAACCATGAGCAAACACCCCTTGCTGGAATTCACCAGTCTCTTCATCTGTCCTGCACTTACAAGGCTGGCACTGACTTTTGTTTGATGAGCTCTTACAATGTATTCTACCCCATCTTTAGTGATTTGGTATTTATTTTCATGGCGAAAGAAAACTGCTTTCCTATCATAAAGATAGGGACTCCCCAACACAATGCCACATATATCCAATGGTATTACATCCAATTCTACTTCATCTACCAGCTTAGAAGCAATAACAAATTTTACCTTACACTGCTTGGTTACATTTAGTTTTACTTTATCATGTATCCATCCAAGCGGATAAGGTTTTGGATGAGGCTTAACTTCTAAGCCTAACTTTTTAACCAAGGATTCTGAAATAAGGTTTGCTTGAGAGCCCGAATCAAATAGAGTTTCTACTTTTGCATGGTTTATAACAACTCTAATATGAAACAACTCAATTCTCTTACGTTCATTAGAAAGAGGCTCATTTGATGCACTAGTGCTTTCATGTGATTCAAAATCATGAAGAGAATGAGTACCTTTTGCCCCTGCTGCTGTGATCAATGCCTCATCGCCTGAGTCGGATCCAAGGTCCTGCTGTGCGGTTGCTACCGTCTTCTGCTTACCCTTTCCTCCATATCTCTTCGGCTTATTTTCTGGATAAAGTTTCCAACAATGATCGTCGTCATGGCCTTCCTTTTTGCAGTGAGTGCAATAAGGCTTTTCTCCTTCATCCTTCTTTGTTGACGCCATCTTCTTTTCCTTTCCCTTTCCTTTCCCTTTGAATTTTCCATTTGAAGGTTTGGAAGGTGGTTTCTTTGAATGATCGTCCTTATCATTTCTGCCCCTGTTCTCAAGATGAATGGCCTTCACACTGGCCAAGTCAATGGTAGTAGGTTCAAACATTAACAATGAATGTCTAATGTAACTATGCAATGAACCAATGTACTTAGTTACAACTTCAGGAGAATCTAAAGAGATGCCCAAACTTAATGCCTGTTTTCGAAATTCTTCAGTAAAGGTTTGCACATTTTGTCCTTTACCTTGCCTTAGGTACTGCCACTCCATTAAGGCTTTCTGCTTGTAACCTAAGGGATAGAATTGATTTTTAATTGCAGTAATAAAATTTGACCAGGAAGAAAGAATGTTACCCAAGTTACTGTTGCTTCGAAGTTTGCTCTCCCACCAGATGAGAGCTGTGCCACTCAATCGAAGAGAAGCCAATTGGATTTTCGCCTCATCCTCCATAATCTGCTGGATCCTGCAATAGAGTTCAAGTTGCCTAATCCAATTGTTAAGCTTCTCAGCATTACTTTCACCATTATATACCGGTAGATCAAACTTAACATCTAACTTAAAGAAAGGCTTGTTAGATGCATTTCTAGAATTTTTATTATGATGGTTAGAAGAGGAGGAAGGACTTTCATTTCCTGAAGGGGGTGGATTTCCTCCACCATCTCCATGCGCTGAACCTTGCCCTTCTAAAGAATGATCTCCTATTTTCTCTAACCTTTCAAGTCTAGAGAATAGTCTCTCTACTCGATCTGCCATGGTATAGAAAGTTTTGCGGAAATTGAGCTCTTCTTCATTCCGATCTTCGTCTCCCATGTTCCTTCTCTGACGTGCACGTCCTGCTTCGGGATCAAAAGCCTGTAGCGTCCCTTCGCCTCTTCTTAGCCTGCTTCTTGTTAGCATACAAACATGTAATTCACATCTACAAACACCCGCTCCGATACCACTTGATCCAAAATCTTTTGTTTGAGATGTATAAAAGAATTAACATGTGAAAATTGTAGCTTTTAAACAAGAAACTTTAAAGGCATAAGCGGAAAAAGAGAGAAGAAATTAACATCATGCACGAAGACACAAGATTTGATATCGGAGTTCGTCCAGGAGGGACTACGTCTCCGGGCCCTGCTCTAATAGTGGGGAGGCCCTGCTTTCATTAAATGGAAAAATGAAAGTACAAGTACAAAATGAGGAATTACACCCTTATACCTGCCCAATCTGGAAATGGCCGAAAATTGCAGACCTCTGATGACAAAATGGGCAACACCGTTGGATTTGTGGCGTCGAGTAGTGCTGAATCCATATAAAACTTGCCCCAATCGGACAAAGTGAAAATCTGGCCCCTCTGGAAAAATGGCTCAGATCATGGTTCCGCCCCCTCCTGCACACTGCTCAAGGTTCCACTGCCTCTCTTTCCGTGCCCGCTCCTGTCCGTCCTTGGGCGCACAAATGAATGAAAGTTTAAATAAATTAGTGTGGGCGGATTCTTCAAAGCGACCCTTAGCCGAATTGGTTAAGATCCACATTTGTTGGGCGGAGGTCGGGTGGTCAAATCCCGACCCCGCCATAAAAAGGTTATATTTATAAACCGCATTACATTTTTTTTAAAACAGCATAAACCGTTTTTATATTTTTAAAATCCGTTTGATATATATATAAATCGGAATTGAAGAACCGTTGATGTGATGTGGATGTGGGGGGCCGGACCCATGTTGGGCGGCCCGCCCCACATATAAACTGTGCCATGTATATGTACCCCTGCCCCATTTAATACAACCGTTTCATTGTTGGCGGACCGCGGGGGTGGCGGGGTTGACCACCCGCCCCCCAACAATATTTCTTTTCTTAATATAATGTATGGATTTGCATGGGGTGGCGGGGTTGGTGGCCCGCCACCCTTAATATATATTTTTTTTGTTTTTATTTGTTAATAAAAAACAATATGTTTTCGAACTCGTATTTTTGACCAAGGAGTTCATTTAACGGTTCCAATAAATTTGCCCGGAATATTTCCAAATGTGTTGACTTAACTGCTGGCCGCTGGCCGGGTTTCAGCAAAATTTTTGCCTCCTTAAGTCTGCCACATCACCTAGTCAACCTCCAAACTTTGACTGCTCCTAACTCCTTCATACGGACTCGGAATTGAGTGCCATCTGCGCCGTTGGATTTAGAATTACGAGATCTACAACTTGAACTTGGTTCGAGAGATTTTCGAACACTTTGATTTTTGAGCCTTGTACTCAAGCCATTTGTACCTGTACCTGTTTAATCCACTTGGATCATAGAGTGCCTTCTGCCCCCATTCATAGGAGGTCAAAATGCAACCATGATCATTTCTAATGAGGCCCCCTGCCCCAACAATGCCTGGGTTGGCTTTCTATGCTCCATCAAAGAATAGTGCGGGTCTTTTACAACCATCCAACCACTCTATGAACTCTTTTTCCTTGAGTCTTATCTTCCATTGCACCTTTTTGTGACTTTGAGTGACAGGAGTTTTGACGTACCCTGGCTTGTCAAGCACTCTCCCTAGAAAAGTTTTTTCTTCTACTTGCAGATTAGTAAAGTTAATATGGTTGTTACTTTTGGATAGAATCGTCTCAACTGAGAGACTTCATGTCTGGTTTTGAGCTTTCATTGGGCAGGTTTTTTTGTCTTGAAAGGTCGCCTTATTTCTTGTCAACCATATACTCCAAAGAAGCATGTATGGGAGGGTGTGCCAGATCCTTTTGGTTATGTTCTTACTCTTTTTGTCCCAAGGATAGTTATTTTTTCATTTGCTTATCAACTCTGAGATTGAAATGATGGTGGTTAAGTCTATCTGAGAGAAGTTTGTGAGCTCGTTCCAACATTGATTAGCAAAGGGGCACCTCACAAATAGATGAAGTGCAGTCTCTTCTTCCTTATGACAGAGGGGGCATCTGGAAGGTCCACAAATGCCTCTCTTTTTTTAAATTATCTGAAGTCATAATCCTACCTTTGAGAAAAATCTAGATGAACATTTTTATCTTTGGTAGAGCTTCAGATTTCCAAGTAAGCTTCCATATGGGCTATGGTGGAGAATGGAATTGGTCTTTGAGAAGGGACCCATAAGCTCCTTTGATTGTGTATGTGGATCTAGAGGGTTCCCATCGGAAACTATCATGGCTACCTTTTGTCAATGGAGCTGTACCATGGAGCATTGCCTTCAAATTTTCCAGATCTGCCTCAAGGTGAGGGGGAATGGCAGGAAATACCCATTCACACCAAGCATTGGAATGTTCATCCCATTTGGAGATCTGACTTATGAAGTTTATACCTTGACTTTGAAGGTGGTTTTGAATATGCTGGATGCTCGGCCTGTCAGTGAGAGGAGACTGTCCCATAATTTTGTCTTCCCAGATTTTTATATTGTTTCCTCCTTGTGGGACTTTATAAATGTATCTGTTGATAAAAGTATGATTTTTTTACATAGTGCCCGGATTCTGGAGTAGGGCCTATTTGAGAGTGCCTGATCAAGAAGATTTTTCCTATTTTCGATAAGGTATTTAGTTTCTAGAACTTTCTTTCACCAAGAATGTTGTCCAGTTATAAGGTGCCACACTATTTCCCCCCCAAATGCATTGTTCAATAGCTTTGGAATGCGAATTCCAAGTCCCCCATTTTCATAATTCTAAGTGACCTGCCTCCATTTAACTGAGTTGTATTTCTTCTTCTCATTCTTTCCCTCTTGCCATAAAAACTGTCTCAATATCGCTTCAATTCTTTGCTGAATGCTAGAGGGAGCATGAAGCAAGGAAAAGTGGTACAAGGGCAAGGCAGTGAGGATAGATTTTAGGAGGATTGTGCGCCCAACCAGGTTAATCCAGGAGAATCCTCACTGCTACACTCTCTTTTTCATTTTTTCAATTTTGATGTTCTAGACCTCGGTATTCATCTACCCAACACTGATAAGCATCCCAAGGTAGTTAAAATGGGTCCAATTCAACTTGTAGAGGACTCCGAATATTTGTGCAGTATTATGAATGGTATTTTTTGTAGCATTCCACCCATAGATGCAACTTTTTTGGTTGCTAATCTGCCCTCCTGAATACAAAATAAATTTTTCAAGAATATTTTTTAATCTCTGAGCAATAATATTGGTGGCTCCACCCATCAAGAGGGTGTCATCAACGAATTGTGAATGATTCATGTTCTTAACTTCGTTGCTGAACTTGATACCAGTGATGAGACCCACTCTGCGCTTATGATCCAAGGCTCTGCTAAAGGATCTGCCATGAGGATGAAAAGAAAAGGGGAAAGAGGGCAGCCTTGTCTGAGGCCACGAGAAGATTAAAAGAATTTCCCAGGTCTTCCATTGACTAAAGGAGTGATCCAAGGGTTGGAGATGTAGGCATTGACAAGGGATATAAATTCAAATTAAAATCCCATTTTTTGAAGGACAGAGAAGAGAAATGAATGTCTCACTCTATCAAAAGCATTAGCAAGATCAAGTTTCAGTATGAATCCTTTCTCAGATCTCATCATACTCGAGTGGGTGGCTTCTTGAACCAAGAGTATAGAATTAGAAATTTGTCTTTAGGAAATGAAGCCCCCTTTATTTTTAGAAATGAGGTTTGGGAGGTTGGGTTTTAGGCGGGTAGCTAGGATTTTAGTTATGATCTTGTACGAAGAGTTGCAAAGGGAGATAGATCTAAATCTAGAAAAAGAAGAGGGATGGTTCTCTTTGGGTATAAGAGCAAGGAATGTAGAGTTTTTGAAGCCACCGATCTTATTCTTTCTTTGTACCCAAAAAATCATTTTGATAAGATCCTTTTTAATGAGTTCCCAAAAATTCCAATAAAAGCTTATGGAAAAGCCATCCAGACCTGAAGACTTATCTGGGTGTAATGTCCAAGTAGCATTGAGAATTTCAGCCTCCTCTATTTCTTTGGTGAGGGAGCTATTAATCTCATCTGTGATAAGATTGGGAAAGTAATTCAAGAGATCTATGTAGTCCTTCGGCACAGCTGTTTCAGTAAGCAGATTTTTAAATTAGCTATTAGCAGCAGCCTTGATTCCTTCCTGATCTGCGTGTACCTTTCCTTCATCATCAATTATAGCTGAGATATTGTTTCTTGTTTTTCTAACCGTGGCTTGTTTATGGAAGAAAGAGGTGTTTTTATCACCAGCTTGTAGCCAAAGGTTTCTTTATTTAAGCCTTCATTTTTCTTCTTCTTTCCTATTTGCTTTATACAAGTCCCAGTAAAGTTGTTTCTCCTGCTCATGATTTTCTTGGTTCACTCCATGATTGTCTATGTCAATATGAACTGTTTCTAGCTTCTTTTTTATTTCATTTCTAACTTTATCCAGTTCCCTGTAGTGAATATTTGCCCAGTCTTTAAGTGCCATATGCACTCTCTTCAGCTTTGACTCCCCAATATGCATTGGGGAGCCCTCCACATGCTGCTGCCAAGAGTAAATTACAATATGTCTGGCTTCAGGGAAGTCACACCAAAGAGGATTGAATCTGAAAGGGAGGGGTCCAAGGGAGGACTGATCTCCTAAGGAGAGGGTGACGGGATAATGGTCAGAGGTAGAGTATGGGAAGATACTAGAGGAGGCAATAGAGTAATGAGAGATTATAGGGACAACAACTATAAAACGGTCAAGTCTTTCCATATTGTTTCCAGCATCGATTCTTCGATTTCTCCAAGTGAATTTTCGATTTTTGGGGATGATATCAACCAAATCATGGGTTTGGATGATAGTTTCTAGCTGAACTCTTGAGGGGTCTGAATTGAAACTACCACCTCTTTTTTCATTGGCATGCAGAATCAAGTTGAGGTCCCCTCCAATGATGATGTTTTTATTTTCCTCATTTTCTATGTCTGTTTTCATGACGTTTTTAGTTTCCTCCGCAGGCACCCCCGGATTCTACCATAGTGCCCTTGTAGTTCTTCATTTTATTAATGGTGTTCTCCATATCTCTTTCTCCTTACTTAATTTCTTGAAGTAGAATTATGTCATGATTTTATTGATTAAGAAGGTCTCTAGAGTTGAGTTTTTGGAGGGGTGCCCGAGTCCTCTACAAATTCCAAGAGAGGGCTTTCATCATTTCAAGAATGCACGTTGAGGACCTCGTCTCCCTCCTAATTCATACCGGGTTTTCTTCTTTGTTAATATGCCATCCGATGAAAGTTTCTATTGGGTGTCAGATTCCAAGGGTGATGTTCTTCTGAGTCGCTTCATCTTGATGATGCTTAGATGATTTTCATTTCGGCCGCTTTTTTTAAGGGTTTCAGAGTTACCCCATGCTCTTGGCGTTGTTCTTGGTAACAATTCTAGCTTAAGAGGGTTCAATGTGAGGAGGAGGGGTGGGGGGGAGGGGGGGCAATATTTGGTTGGGGAGGAATGGGGAGAGGAGCCATGAAGCGGAGAGGGAATAGAGGGCTGAGGAGGGTCCTCTTCTGTAGGAGCAAGAGAGGAGAAGGGGTTGAGGGAGGTTAAGGAGAGATTAGAAGATGGGATAAGGGGGGGGATAGGGGTTTTTTGGGGGAGGGCAGATTGATAGGGTTGGGTACATTGGGAGGGATGGGCAGAAGGGGTACCGATGTTTTAATATTTGAAGCAGTCTTCTTCTTTTTTATGGTTTCCCATTGAGATTCTGGGTCAGATTTTTCAGCCTCAATAACTTTAGTGCATCTATTAGAAAAAAGGTCGTATTCATGGCATACCTTGCATTTAAACGAGATTTTCTCGTAGTCTAGTTGATGTATGTGAGTCCAGTTATTGACCCTTAGTTTGATCGCTTCAGGGAGACCTTTACCTAGATCCACTTCCAAGAAGATCCTGACGCAAGCTTGCATGTTGTCCTTCGGCTCACTTCTGTCAATGAATTTTCCAAATGCGTTGCCTATTGCTCAAACTGAATCATCACCCCAACAATGCAAGGGAAGGTGAGGGAGGCAAACCCAGACATGGAAAACGTTGGGCACATCAAGTTCGAGATCAAAATCTGGAGTCCTTTTGTTAAGGTAGAGCCCTCTGGTGTCCATGAAGTATGGCCCATTCATGAATATTAGATCCTTGTCTTCTTTTGTCTCAAAATTGAATGTAAAATAGCCCCTGCCACAGAATATGATTGAAATTTTGTCGTTGATATTTTTTCGACTAGTTGCATTCGACCCATTTTTGCACCGTTTTCGGCAAAGGCCACAGTCCTGTAAATTTCTCGATGAGGCCTTTCTCAGTGAGGGAGAGAGAAGAAATCCTAGGAGTCGCAAGGGGAAGATAAACTTCTTTTATGCCCTCTAGTTTTTTGACGAACTTAGAAATTGTTGGTCTTGCTCTTGGCGGATTAAGTGAACTGATCAACGTTGAAAATGCCTAGGCGTGGTCAGGCAGAGAGGCCACCTCTGGGGAGTCCACTGGAGGGGCCATGGAACCGGGCATGAGCTGTAGCAGGGGAGGAAGAGCGTGCTTGCTCCCAAGTCACGAGGGTCGCAGCTCTCCTCCAAATCGCGGAAGCAATGAAAAAATTCGGGGATTCTCCATTATTTTTTAATAAAAAGTATATACTGTAGTTGATGAGATTGTTTAAAGCATATAATGAGTTACTAAAATATTAAGTTGGACTTTGTTAAATCTGCGAATTACCTTTCACAAAATCTTCATGCCATAGACTTGGTGACCATGAAGCAAACAAATGTGAACATCGACTTATCCAGAGATATAAAAATAATCAATTATAGCCCTATCGATGATCAAGTGAGTATATAACCTTCATCTCTTTTCGATAATGGATTCAATGGGATTTTACGAGTGTTTTTTGAGGAAAAATCTCTTTGTATTTTAAGACAGGAAGATGTAGAGTCTGACAAAGAATATGAATCAGTCAGATTTTGTCGTCCTATCAAAGCTCAAATGATTCAATAGAGTAAGGGCTCCAAGAATATTTTTAGGATGGTGCCTTTTGTTATTGTAGACCTTGGGAAATTGACTTCTCACTTCCTCCTAGAGAATGAGTGCAGTTTGGTTCTAAAGCTTCCCAGGGTTGTAGTGGCTCAATTGGATATCATCAATACCTTCAGTGAAAAGATACACAATCATAGATTATAAAACAATATGATTCAAAAAGCTTGAATACATATTTTCAATTCATTCTTGTTTTAATTGTGGCTCAATTGGATATCATAAATACCCTCAGTGACAAGAAGACTTCTACAAGAGAAAAAATGCTAATGTTGTTATTGTTTTGCCAGCGCCCCACAACAGAAGAGAAGAAAACAAGAAGACTTCCAAACTTCGAAAAACACAAGAAAACTTCCAACAAAAAAAAAAACACACATTGATGCTTTGCATTAACCAGAAACCATATTTCGTTTAGATAGCTGGAGCCTGGAATAGAAAGACCAATTACTGGAGTAGCAATACAACTTCCGGGAGGAACCGGGAAGATGGTGTAAAAAACAAAACTAGGTAGATGGTGTAGCAAGAAAATAAAGAAAGCTAAACAATATCAGTAAGCATCTATTTAAAGGCTCTTTAGTTGTTTTGTCTCTACACCCCCCAGCTCTGGTGCGTAGTTGCAGTAATCATACTGGTGTGCCTCTAGGCACACATAACGACATTTTGTCCCTTATGTGCTTTGAAAATCTTTGCAAATATAAACAAATTAGATTATAATATGACTACAAAATTTTCCCATGCAATTGCTGTTATAAAAGTAGTTCTGACAAGATCCTGAGTTTATATAAGGGTTTGAAAGACATACCTTATTCAACCTGGTGATTTAGCTCAACTTTGGTTTCGAGCACCAACGTGCATTGACACTGGACTATGATCAAACTTCTTTGAGACTGGATCTGTGATTGAACCATTTTTCTTTTGTGTTGTATTCAAAAATATATTTTCAGACTTCACGTACAAGGTAGCATAAGCCCAAATATTCTAACGTCGTAATCTTAGCTCATTGTAATATTAGCTAAATTAGAAAATACCACACTTTGTAAATTAAACACAAAATCAGTGAAGTTATGCTCAACGAGTCCTTATATCTCGGTTAGTTTTTTATGCAGGTTATAATCATGGCGATAAAAATGCTATACACCTTTGTCCCTGATGTCTTTGTCCTTGATGTTTCTAATTAGAATGTTGGCTTACTGTGACTCATACAACACCATAGAACAACACTCACACAACTATGAAAGATTAAATTCCAACAATGAAGGATTGGAACTTGTGACGGTTGTGGTGGAGTAATGGGGGTGAAAGATTGGAACTCGTGGATCAATACCTTTGAAAACTAGGATGCATGAAAGGGCAGTGTGGCAACCTCTCTCTTTAATTTAGTTTTACTTTACTACTTTTTTATTTTCTTAACATTCTCATACATTTGTACATATGACAAAATTTGTTTATTGAATGTATGGATCAAATTAAAAAATATCAAAAAAATTGGGTGGAAGATCTAAGTTCAAATTCTGAAATGTTTATTCTCTACCAACGAAATTCAATCAACATCATATTTTCCACACAATGCATTAAAATGTTGCATCATAGTTTCCACAAAATGCATTAAAAGGTTGAATCTTCTGAGAAAATCACAAATATTGTCATCAACAACCCTAAGAGAATTTTACTGATTGGATTTAGCCTTGAATTTGTTTGTTTGTTGTATCAATATGAGTTACTCTATTGTTTCCAACATGACCAAATCAATATGCTCTTCAGTTAACAACACAACTCAAAACATAAATCTGCTGGTAGGGACCTGCAATTGCAACCCCTCTTTTTATTGTATGTTCTCAGACGAGCCTGCACATAATACAATCAACTAACCAATAATGGAAAATACTAAGTGATATCTCTTATGAGTCAGAAACCATTATGCCAGGTCTCTAACTCTGAATAAATTAACATCTTTTACGTTGGCTTATGGGCAAATTTTTTTCTTTTGTATAATTTACACAACACTCAAAATTCTCATCAATCGAATGAAGGAGCAGTTATATTAAAATTCTCATCAATCGAATGAAGGAGCAGTTATGTTAGTTATTTAATTATGAAATGGGATCTCAATGAGTATTATTATCCATAGAAATGGTCTGTGGATACCTTAATGATTTCATTACTAAAAACAAGGCAATGAAAAAATATATATTTTCTTGCTTCTAAGAATTTTGGTCCTCCCTTCAAACTCCCATGCCAATTAAAGCCTACTTCTCCTTCATTATTCTCTAGTGATTAGGAAAGGATCATTCTATTTCTTGACCAATTACCTCACATTCATAAGGCTGCAAGGAAGCTATGTTGGCTTGAGTTTGGAGCATAGGATGTGGGATATAGAAAAATTTACCCCATTGTCCACAATCCCATTATTGAAATATTATCTTTCTATCAACAAACCAATTATCACACTATGAATTATTTCTAACTCTAGTATGTATATGTATATCCTAACACTCACAAGAAAACATAGTGGCCACCTTCATTTTACAAAAAGTTTATATATGTGAAAGGTCTCCACAATTATTCAAGAACAAACCCACACTATAATCAACAAATTCCCGAGGACTAATAAATATGGTGCTAGCTTTCTTTTGTAAAGAGAAAAGAAAAGATGGGTCGAGAATTAATTTGACCAGCCAATAAAAAAGTTGATCGACCTATGGACAAGTTTACTAGAGAGTGTTGAGTCAACTAACTAAGTGCTTAATTGACCAATCATAATGAAATTGTCTAGAGGGGTTTCTAGTTGGTCAAAGGTGTTTGACTAGAGAGATAATTGACTTGATTAGAGAGGTAAATTGACTTGGGAGAGCTACTAGAGAAATCACTTGATTAGAGAAAACATATGGAATGTGGAGGGGTCATACAATGAATGGGTAAAGGAATTTGACTCAACACCAATCCATTCCCATTCTAGAGAGGTTTAATGACACGCAAGTGTAATTCACCCAAATACCAATAAAATAATAGCCTAAGGGTAGGTACATTTAGAGTGATGGTGAATCACTTAGCCAACAATGAATATTAGTTCAAGGAGAGTGATGGTGGATTGTAGGAGAGATAAAATTCCCCAGTAGCCATAAAATCCCAAAATAGCAACTCCAAATATACTTGCAATAGCTTTTTTGCTAAAATGTTTGATCTCCATTAAACAATAGATAGACATCTCGACTCCTCTAGCAATTGCAAGTGAAAAAACAATTGTAGGAATAAAATTTGACCATGAATTCACTCATTAAATATAATGTATTGTTAGTATCTACTTGAATTATATGGTGCCAAGTGGAGAATCCTTATCTCATCAAATGGAGCCATCAATTTCCAATACCATCATGTCACGAAGACCAAAACTAAATTTCCTAGTTAATTTAGTATGTTTGTGAATTAATCATTCCATATAGATTTCTAGAAATGCACAAGCAACGACATGCAACTAGGACTATCACACAAAACTAAACTCATACATATCATTAATATAGAGATTTGTTTTGGAAATCCAAATGGGAAAACCATCTCCAAATTGGGCTTAATCTTTTCATTTCAACAATGTATAGTACAATGCTTTCATAGTTCTTGACCCTATTCCTCCCTTGGCCAACAATCCATTTGAGAAGGAAAGTAAAGGAGGAAATGGAGGTGTAAGGGGAAGGCCAACATCCATAACCCTTCATTTCCCATTCCTCAACCTTTCTCTCCTCTCCTATTATTTTAATTTTCTTTTCATTAATTATTTTTTCCTCTCATGTTTTTTTTATTCAACTTTTACATTGCAATGATTTTCATTGTTGCTATCATAAATTATTGATTTTTTCTTAAAAGTACCAAGTCTTACAACTTTTTGGACACCTAATCCGCTAAGGGTTATGGTGTGGAAGTTGAACGGTTAAAAGGATTCTAAGAGACCTTGGAAGATGAATCCAAGAGTCACACCAATGTATTATAAATGTATAACATGTGAATAATATAGGAATTCAATGTTTATCTTTCATATTCCATCTTCGCAATGGTTATGTTTAGCATGGTATCAGAGCCACGATATGTGGCACTCTCCCACCATTGGTTGTGTGATCTTCTTCAAATTAGGTGCTTTTCCATTTGACCATTAAATATTTGACCCTTTGTGCACTATTTTAGTTTTCCTCTCTGCCTTCTACACTATCCTTCATGCAAAAACATTACATTTACCTCATAGAAAATCTTTTCATCTATATTCTAGTTGCAATCTCTGCCTACAATCCATTGGACCGGTTTCTCTTAATTTTTATGGGAAAATCAAGTCCGTCTCTCTGCATATATTAGGACTATACCTATCAGATATTTGCCCAGACATTACTCTGTCATACTACACCCTTGTTTTCCACATTCAGTGTGGGCTAATTCCAAGTTAATGGGACTATTCAATGAAGCGCAATTAAAAATTGTGCAACCGTTGAGCACCAAGAATAACTGTATCCAAAATTTGTCAAAGGCACATATTTTTGACAGGCAGAGTGGTTAATGAACAATTTTCTTATGCACCAGACATGCATGTCAAATCTACTTAACGTTATAATAGTCTCCTGCTTTATTCCCTGTCTAGCCTATGTGTTTGAGTTTTCACTATAATTTGTTCCATTCCCTAATATGTTCAATGCTTGAAAGAGTTTGGAGTACGATGTATTGTTACATAGAATCGACTCCCTTGATTTCTGAATCAAGTTCTTTTGGATTTATTCCTATGTGGACACATGAATCAAGCCCCTTCACCTATGCATTGCATTCTGCATTCTTCAACAATTGTAACAGAAACTAAACAGAATTAACAGGCCAGCAACCTTGTCCATTTGAATGCCAAGAATTTTCTTGAGCGAAATTGATGGTTATTTCGTTCTATTTTTTTCCATGGGAGTTCTCAGACTTGTTTACCTCGTCGTTTTCGTGCCCACTCTACCTTTCTGGGTGCACTTTAAATTTGTGAGCGCTCGTCGCACCGTCAAAATACAAGGATGCCATCAAAGCAGGACACTCGATGAACAAGGAACAAACACAAACGTTGTTGATGGAATTATTATCCAACGACATCCACGTAAGTATGATCTAGTATTAAGTGTGTTTACAAAATGTTCTTGTAGGTCTTGACTACATAAATGCTGACCTGTGGAGACGAGTATATAGTGAAACCCAACGCAAGTGACCCTTATTCTTCTCCGACCCGATATCTGATGCATGTAGTGTGTGACAATATTAAGTAGAAATTGGAATATAATTGTAGAGACAAAGGAGGAAAAAGACACTATTTTGTTTGTGCTAATGTTAACAGGTGATAATTATCAACCTCTTTCATTCCAGGAATTTGGAACTTCCTTCTTCAATTGTGTAGGATTCAATCTATCCATTCTGATGCAGAGAAAAATGAGGCATGAAATTTAGCTTTTTCTCTTGATATAATATATTCAATTTAAGGGGTCCTCAAAGGTTGTTGGGGTTTAGGTCCAAGGATGTTGGCCCAACCGAGATTGATTATGTGCTTCAGAACGAAGTTTTCAGGATATTCTCGCATGAGCTGCTAGGGATGAATAGAACTAGTTTGAGGACAATCATGGTAGTGTCACTCGAGTGATTCAAGCTGTGAGGAATATTCTTGCACCACACAATTCGTGTTCCCATAAGTAGATAGTTGGAACGTCATTTCCATTGTGATATGGGACGTGGAATTCTTCAGGAATGGAGTTGATGGTAAATCATTTAATACCAGGTATCTCAAAATCCGGGAAGAGCTCTGGTAAATTGGATTAGATTGGAGTGAAAAATCCAAATTCGGAGAGGGGATGATGGATTGGAGTTGCTGCTAAGTTCGATTATGCATCGAAGAATATGAAATTGGCTCTACCTTTTAGGTTGCATAGTGTAATGTCACGATCCTAAAAAAAGTCCTACGGTAGATAAAGGATGTTGTTGGTATGGAACCTACTCATGAGTTGGTTAGCATACGCAGAGTTTCAGTTGAATAATGACTGCATTACCATATTCGGAGCAGTGAGTCAGAGAAACATTGAATTTATAAATGTGTTGGGCTCGAACACTTGGAGAAATAAAATACCATCCAACAAATGCGTGATTGCTTCTAATTTGAGGAAATTTTCCTTTGGACTTCTTCTTTTCCCAATGACTAGCAAAGTTGCACCATCTTACTTTGAAAAACAAGATATAAATTATGTTTTTATAGTTTTGTGGCCTGCGTTGTAATACATTGTTTATGAAGGGCAACGATGCACTATTATCCAGGTTGGTTTGGTACTACACTTACATTTGGTGTTAGTACTATCCCTTCTGCAATTTTTTTTTATACTCTAATTCTTCATTTGGCCTTGGTGTAGCATTTGGCAAAGTGAGCACACCTCTATTTGGTTTTGGGAGTACATTTGGATCCACAAAATTAAACTCTTCGAAAATGACCAAGCTTAATGATATATTAGAGTTGTTAAGTAGTCTAATACATTCCACTATATATGATATGGTAAAATTCAGCAAGGACAATATTTCTGACATTAAAGTATGTCTGCAAAATGCACAGTGAAGGATTGATTTTTTGCAACTGGAATCTCAGTTCGAGATGAGCTTCAACAGATTTGTCATTCTAAATTATATTATGTTTAAAAAAATCTTTTGTTCAAAGTTGAAACAAACATCCATCAGCAACCAAAAAGTGATCAAATAAATTAGATTGAGTTTGATTCACATTCAATTCCCATTTCAAGAGCAGATTTGTATGCAGATGTAGAATTTCAGATTCCACCTCCCAAGCCCATCATCAAACCTTGGGAAAAGCTTGTCAGCAACAAGTACAAAATAGGTCTTGGATATGATAAGGATGTGTCCTTTCATATTCTAGATTACTCAAAGCCCATCAAAATTTAGAGTGCAAGATTTCTTCATGGTAGTTCACCTTCACATGTCCCCGACATTGCTCCTCCACATTCGCAACCAAAAGCTGTCAAATGCCATCATTGTGACTGATTTGGCCATGTGAAAGATCATTGTTTTAATATTCACCCATGCAAGCATTATGGTCAACACACTCATTCTTCAAACATATGCTTCAAAAGCAAGCCTCCTGCAAGAACAAAGAGTCACCTTAGATGGATTGCTTCTTGGAAATGGGCTTCCACAACCAAGAAGATATTTCTCTCGTATCAAAATTTTTTTTCTTGAGTTTTGAAAAGTCTTGCAATTGAGTTATCTCCATATTATCACCTTATATCTAATGCGGGGGGAAGTGATGGTCATATACAAGCTTCAAATATGCATCAAGCAAGCCTGAGCCATAACCTGGACCTGCTGCATGAGCCTACAACCAAAGACAACCATACCCAGATTCAGAGTTGTATCTAGATACACAGAAGCCCCTGAACATGCTTTTGGTTGGTGGCCTTCCTTAAACTACCACACGTTTCATACCTCCCTTTTTCCAGGTTGAAGGTCTCCCTCTCCAAAACATTAAGGAGCACTTACTCTAGCAGAAGACTTCAACTTCCTGCCATATTTGGAAAAGTTCCAAGAATCGCACTAAGCGTTACTTTGGTTGGTGGAATTCCTTAAATCATTGCAGGTTGTATACCTCCCTTCTTCTAGGTTGAAGGTCTCCCTCTTAAAATCATTAGGGACGCTTCCTAAAGCATAATACTTTTCTTGCCATATTTGGAAGAGTTCCGGGAACAACACTAAGCGTTCCAGTGTTGGTGGTCATCCTTAAACCATCACCGATTGAGACCTCGAGTTATCCGACCTTATAATTTCATTTCATAAATCTCATTCAACCTATTTTTTCATGGATTATTGCATTTTTTATTATAGCTCTCTTCTTGGACTCATAATACCCCTTCAAATTAAGGGGGGAAATGTTGGACACCTAATTCATTAAGGGTTATGGTGTGGAAAGTGAACAGTCAAAAGGAGTCCAAGAGACCTTGGAATATTGTTCCAAGAGTCACACCAATTTATTATAAATTTATATCAATTTAATAATAGAGTCATTCAATATGGATGCGCTCTGCTAGGGTTTCCCTTTCTGTTACTCTACCGAAACCCTAACAGCCCCTGCAACTTAGCTGAGCTCTGTCGGCGCCTACTATTCCAAGCAGAGAAGCTCTGCACACGAGCATGGCGACGGTAACGGGGGGAGGCAGTCAACCTCCCCCTGCAATTGAAGAAGGATTCGATGGGATACCCAATCAAAGCAAAACCGAAACTGGCAATAAGCAGGAGACTGATGCGTCTCAAACGCTGACCTCTGGGAAACAATCGGATGTGCCGACTGCTACTTCCTCCACATGCAAGCCCATAGCTCCAGACATACCCAAAATCGACTTGCCAAGTCACCACATAAATGCCAAAATCCAGTACATGAGGGATCATACTCTCATTGGGAAATTCATTGGCTTTTGGCCGACAGAAAAAGCGCTACAAGGTTGGATTGCTTCCAAATGGAAGCCCAAAGGACATGTTACTCTACAGCTGGGTCCGAAAGGTTTTTTCACAACTATTTTTAACTGCATCGAGGACAAAAATAAGGTAATGGATGAAGGCCCATATTTTCTCAGGAACTGGGTCGAAAGATTCAACCCAGATAAAGAAAATTTCAACTGGGCACCTATATGGATTCGTCTATATTCGCTGCCACTTGAATATTGGGATGAGGATTCACTTCAGGAGATTGGAAGGGGGTTAGGAGATTTCATTAAGATAGCAGAAGAGACCAAGCTTCGAAGATACACCTCCTATGCAAGAATATGTTTTTACATGCATCTGGACAAAGCTCTACCAGACGCAGTAAGTTTATTTCATGATGATTTTGAATGGATTCAACCTCTTGACTATGAACATGTTCCATTCCGTTGTAGGAGGTGCCATGCCCATGGACATCTCTTCAGAGATTTCCCACTAAATGCTCAATCCCTGAATAAAGAAGCTGAAGACAACACGGAAGCAGATGGGTTCACTAAAGTACCCACTCGAAGAAGACATAATAAGAAATCCTCCTCCTCTGGGAAAAAACCTAGCCCTCCAGCCAATACCCCTTCCACCAGCAACAGATTTGCCCTCCTTGCTATATCCGACCCTCAGAATGATTCTTCCCAGACCTCCCTCAATCCCTCCTCCCATTCCCCTACACCCTCGAATCTGCCCAACCCTCAAACCCCTGCGCCTACCCAGTCTGAGCCGCAGGCTGCTGTTCCCTCTGAGTCCAATCCCTCTTCAGAAAAAAAGCAAGTGACTTGGAACCTTATCCTCATGGATTTGGATGGGCTACCATCTAACCCTAGTCATGCTAATAAGGAAATTCCGGAAAATAATCAGCTTACCCTCATGGATGAAGAATCAGAGGGCTTTGATCTTGGAGAACTGGATCTATTGGGTCTAGAAGATGCTTGCAGAAGAAAATAATTTGATAAGATCAATCCTCGACAAATTGAATCACTTGAAGCAGCCCTCTCTAAATTTCAACAGCAAAATAAATTGGGTATTCAGCCAGGCAGCCATCAGGATAGCTTGAAAGTAATAAAAGAAACCAAGAAGCGAGGTCGAAAACCAGATTGGCAATGCACCATCACTCTGGGGGAGATGTTGGTGGATTCAGGGCGATACCCCAAGTTAACACGGTTCTTCAAACCGCTCGCAAATAGTTCCCCATGATACTTGTCTCATGGAATGTGAGAGGGCTTAACAGCCCAGGAAAGTACAGGATGATCAAGAGCATGATTTAGAAAGAAAGGCCTCAAATCCTCTTTCTTCAGGAAACCAAATGTAACAGTGAAGTGCTAGGCTCAATCTTGTCAAAAGCTTGGCCCAGCTGTAGCTCGATGGCAGTGGATGCTTCAGGCTTCTCAGGAGGACTTGCAGTTGCCTGGGACACTCAAACTATAATGCTAGCAAACTTCCATGCTACGCACAATCTTATTCAAGCTACTTTCCATCCTATTGGAACCAACATACATGGGCATCTTTCCAATGTCTACTTTCCTCGGGACTAGGCTAGTAAGATAGCGCTTTTAAACACTTTGGAATTTCTAAATTCTAATAGAACTCATCCCCTGTGGATCATTGGAGTGGACTTCAACATGATCACCAGAATGGAGGAAAAATCTGGAGGAAGGCCAAGACTGGATCCGGAATGCTCCTACTTCAAAAACTTTATCAACACCAATTGGCTTATAGACATTCCTTTCTCTAATGGCATTTTTACCTGGAATAATAGAAGAGCGGGAGGTCAGCAGATTGCATCAAAACTAGATAGATTCCTCATTTCGGATAATGCCATTCATGTGGGCGGGGATATCACTGCCTCGATACTCCCTCTAGCTGGCTCGGACCATTGGCCTATTCTCCTTCAATGGAAAAATATAGGATCCCATCTAAAGCGACCTTTCAAATTTGAAGCTTTCTGGCTTTCTCATCTGTCCTTCAAAGAAATGGTTTACGCTGTATGGAAGAGTTTTATCCCACCAAAAGGTTAAAAAATGTACCAGTTTCAACAAAAGCTCAAATTCCTCAAAAGTCGTATCAAAAATTGGAATTAAACAGTCTTTGGGAACATATTTCAGGAGAAAAAGGTCCTTGAGCAGAAAATGGCTGAGGTTCAAATGAAGGAAGATCAGAGACTCTTGCTTCCAAGGAGCAGGACCTATAGAAGCAGTTGGAGGACAAATACAAACAAGAGGAAATCCTATGGAGGCAAAAATCAAGAATTCATTGGCTAAAGGAGGGAGAAAGAAATACCAAATTCTTTCACAGCTCTACTATTCAAATAAGAATGCAAAATCGAATCAGCCATATCACAAGTCAACAAGGGGAACGGATGGAGAAGCATGAAGACATGGAACAGGAGCTCTTGGAATACTTTAAAAGCATCCAACAAGAGCCTCTGGTCAATAGACAACAGGCTATAGATCAAATCACACAGTTGATCCCCAAATTGATCACGGCTGAGCATAATCAAATGTTGCTACACCCAGTCTCTCTCCAGGAATTTGAATCAGCTATGGTGCAGTTTAAGGATGGTAAAGCACCAGGCCCGGATGGTTTTACCTCTAACTTCTTTCATCATTTCTGGGATCTCATCAAACATGAAGTTTGGCAGCTTGTAGAGGAATCACGAACCACGCATTGGCTCCTACCCTCTCTCAACGCCACCTTCATTGCGCTGATTCCAAAAGAGGAGCAACCAAGTAAGCCAGAAAAATTCAGGCCTATTTCTCTCTGTAACGTGATTTACAAATTCATCTCCAAAGTTATAGCCAATAGGCTTAAGCCCCTCCTACCGCTTCTCATCTCGCCTGAGCAGACAGGCTATGTGGAAGGTTGACAAATATTGGATGGTATAATTTTATCTCATGAGATTATACACTCCTTAAAAGTTTGCAAGAAGCCAAGTATGCTCCTCAAGATCGATCTCTCCAAAGCCTTTGACAAATTGAATTGGATCTACATTCAGCAGATTTTAAGTGCTTTTGGTTTTGATCAAATGTGGATAAGATGGATAATGAACCTCATCACTTCTACTTTTTTCTCAATCCTCGTTAATCGGATTCCTTCTCCCCCTTTCTTTCCTTCTAGAGGTATCAGACAAGGAGACCCTCTCTCCCCCTTCCTCTTTGTTCTCATGGATGAAGGTCTCGGAAAATTAATTCACAATGGTGTTCATACTCATCTTCTGAGAGGCATCTCCCTTCATGGAGCCCCTGTCACCACTCACCAACAATTCATGGATGATAATATGCTCTTTGGCCACCCTTCCGTTCAAGAAGCCTGCTCCTTCAAAGCCATTTTAAACCTTTTCTCTAAAGCTTCTGGTCTATCCATTAATGACTCCAAATCTCAGATTTTCTTTTTCAATACTCCTCCCCTAACTCAAGCCAATATTACTCGTATCCTTGGCTTCTCCATTGCTTCTCTCCCTGATAAATACCGGGGGGCACCTCTTATCGACTCCGCTATCAAGCACTCTTCTTGGAACCTTCTCCTTGAAAAACTAGAATCCAGGTTATCCTCCTGGACCTTCAGAGCTCTCAACATGGCCAACAGACTCACTCTCATCAAAGCCGTGCTGCAATCCATGCCCCTCTATCTCTTTTATGTTCTTGCTGCTCCAAAATGGGTCCTCAAACAGATAAAATCCCTGCAAAGTAACTTCCTTTGGGGATCCTCTGGCCGGAATCGAAAATGGGCCCTGGTTAATTGGAATACAATATGCACGCCCAAGGAAGCTGGGGGTCTTGGCCTTAGAAACCCCATGCATAGCAATGAGGTCATGGGAGCTTGTATATGGTGGAAGTGGATATCAAACCCACACACTCCTTGGGCTAAATTGTGGACAGCAAAATATGCCAACAACAGATCGCCTGAAGATCTAATAAGGCTCTCTCCTGAACGCACAGGCTCTCTTGTTTGGAATGCGGCCAAGCAGCACCATGCGCTTATACAGCAACATAATTTCTGGGAGATTCGCAAGGGCAACTTTGCTAGATTCTGGGTGGATTCTTGGCAGCAAAACCCAAAGCTTCTTGAGACCTACTCTCAAACCAATTTTGGCAATAATAAAGCAACAATGGAAGACAAGGTTTATCAATTCTGGCTTCCCTCAAATTGCAATGGGTTCAGGCAATGGAAGCCCTCACCCCTCATAGCTCCTCAAGCTCAAGTTCCTAATTGGGAAGCTCTCAACAATGAGCTTCAACGACGGAAAATTAGATATTCAGAGGACCTGGACATTCTCAGATGGGGATATACAACGAAAGGTATGTTTACAACGAAAGAAGCTTATTCTCTGATGCACCCCACGCCCCTCCCTCGTGACCCTCTCTGGCAACTGATATGGGCCCCAAACATTTGGCAAAAAATTTCTACTTTCCTATGGCTCCTCAGTCACAGAAGAATCCTCACCTGGGACAATTTGATCAAAAGGGGTTTCATAGGGCCATCCAAATGTCCCAATTGTAATCAAAGCAATGAAACTATACAGCATCTCATGATTTCTTGCTCTCTTGCCAATACTCTATGGGAGAAAATCAGTTTTCGTAGCCAAAGAAGCAAACCCGCTAGAGACATAATTAACATCCTTCGCAATTGGCCCAAACGTCCTTATAGCTCCTCCCTTCTCAACGCCCTATGGCAGCTTCTTCCTGGTGTGCTTTTATGGTCTCTGTGGAAAGAAAGAAATAAACGTATTTTTCAAAATCAATCCTCATCTCTGGATACCATTTGGGGCATCATCAACAATAATCTCCAGGAATCCCTTGCACTTCACTCCTGGCAGGAAGACGATTTTCCCAAATAGCCTAAAGAAATCTCCATTTGGCAGAACTGGAATCTCAAAATTGTGCCTATTCCAACCCTCAGGAATAGGGCCGCTCCTAAAGCTCCCCTGCATTGGTCTCCTCCTCCTTCTGGGATGATCAAATTAAACTTTGACGGAGCTTCCAGAGGAAATCCCAGGCAAGCAGGATTTGGAGGCATTTTTAGAAATTCAAAGGGGGAAACACAAGTCATCTACTATGGATTAATCGGATGGGATACTAACAATTCGGCTGAATTAGAAGGGCTCTGGCAAGGGCTTTGCCTTATTCACCACTACAAATTATTTCCCATTATCATTGAAGGGGATTCACAGATACTCATTAATATGGTCAATCAGCTCCTCTGGGGTACCAACATAGCAAAGGTAGAAAACAGTTGGCATTTGGCTGCTAGGATTGATAAGATAAGCAACTGGCTGAAAAGCAACAGGGCAATCTCGTTCACTCATGTCAAGCGAGAAAGCAACAAAGTTGCAGATCTCTTGGCCAATTTTGGAGTAGATAGCACTAACACACTCATTCATGGCCCCCTCAACATTATCCATGAATGAGAAATGCTACAAAACTGCACCATGTTGGTGCACAAGGACTGCCCTTCTCCGGATGCGGATGACTGCATGGAGTGATGGGACATTGGCCCCTACGCGTCTCCTGAAGGAGCTCGCGTGGGGTGGCCATTTGGCCCCCTGTACATGCATTAATGCGATCATAACTCCACCAGCTCGCGAAGACATTACTCCTACTCAGATGCTCCTTCAATTTACTATGGGTATTCATTCGGTTATGGAGTTCGTTCTAGACTGTTCGGATAGCTGTGATAGCAGTAATGGCTCCCCACTTCCTTTAAGCGGTGCTTGCCCTCTAGGCTATGCTAATCCCAGCACTCGCACTCACACCGGCCATCGCTGCACTCTTCTTGCCTGCTTCGAACCGCTGCCGGGGCATCATTTCTCTCACAGCCTCTTCTGTGGTGCCAATTCCCCTCACTGTGCTCGAACTGCAGATTTCTGTGGTGTCATTTCCCCTCACTATGTTCGGTCAGTGGATATTTGTCGTGGCAATTCCCCTCACTATGCTCCTGGGCCTGTTGTTTTCTCCTTCTTCTGTAGTTATCACCATCCTGCCTCTGCCACCATGCTGCGCCTTCATCACAAAATGAGGTGTCGGCGCGACACCAGTCGGGGTCATGCTTCTCACTATTGACCTTCCTCCAGCTCAGTTTCGGGGTCTTCCTCAGCTGAAGAGATGCAAGTCCAGCCTCAGGTGATGCGTAGCTACAGAGGTCGAAGCTGTCATAGTGAATCTGTTCATTTTTCTCAGCCCATCCCTCCCCCCTCTGTTGACCCTCACAGTGGCGCAATTCCTTATGTCTCTCGTGGGTCTGCCAGCCTGCCCATTCGCTAAACTTCTCAGCATGCTGACTTCCACTTTGAGTGTTCCCTAGAAAAACCCATTGTCACAGCCTTTATCACTGTAACTCTCAGAGAAGAGTCTCCTTTCCCTATTCCCTCCCTAGTGGCCTCGCCCCTGCCCCCCCCTGTCACAAGCTTCCCCAAAAGCTCGGATTTGCCAGCAGATATCACTCATCCCTCCGAGGACGTGCCGCGCAAGGAGGATGTAGTCACTAATAAGGAAGGCACTCTCAAGGGAGTTATGGATGATAGCGGAGATGAATATTGTTGCAGAGTGGTGGAAGAACCTCTGTCTCCAGCTCATGATCAGTGATTCTCCTAGCTTACAGCTTCTTCTGGTATTTTTGCTCAATTACTGTTGGAATTTTTTGTTTATCTGTCTCAATTCTCAGCTGGAAAATTTCATTGTTACTTGCAGTATATTTCTTTCTGTTAAGTTGCCTTGTATAAACTGTAGGCCAGTTTCCCTTTCAAAGGCGGCCAAACTGCTTCTTAAAGGACTGGTTTCCCTCCTCAGGCAGTCAAGACTCTTTTTGTTCAGCATGTCTATCAAGCCCAGTGTTCAGGCTCTCACAGATGACACTGTGGCAGTTTTGTACTAGTAACTTTTATACATAATAGAATTATTTTTACCTAGAAAAAAAAAATAGAGTCATTCAATGCTTATCTTTCATATTCTGTCTTCCCCGTGGTTATGTTTAACACAACTATTCATTGGTTCAGATCCATTTCAAATCAATGAGCCCATAATTGAACTATGGATACTGATCCAAATTTAAGAAGCTAATGAAATGAAAAACAAATTTAATATCAAACACAAAGATAAAATGAAAATTAACTTTACTTAATAAATACAAATGTTGAAATTTTTTAGATGCAGAATGAAAGAAAACTAGATTGAGTGGTAGTAGTGTATCTCTGAGAAGAGATGTGATGGATAAATTCCTTTCTAAACTATGATACAATGAGGTTAATATGACATTTTATCATTAAGAAACAAGGAGAAACCATAAACATCCAAAACCCTAACCCTAGGAGATGAAGCACCAAAGGCTTATGGGCCTTAATGTGGTAATTTGGAATGTCAATTCCCGAGGTCATAAATTTTCCATACAATATTTGTTTGGTGCACACGATAGCCTGTTAAAAAGGTTATTTAAGGAGAAAAAATTTCAACTACAAAATTAATTATGTTTTCCCATTTCCCCATAAAACATCGTTCAGGGCCTTAAAATGACTCTCTAAGTTTAGGACCTGAAATCTACCAAAATAGGAAATTGTGCTGAAAAATGGAAACCGATAGGAACTCATGTTATGAGACAAGTGTAATAGGTGTGTGGCCACCAATACCCAAGTAGATCAATCTCCCCCCCTTAGGAAGAAATGATCCCCATCATGTTGAGTGCCTCCATGAGATGGGGAAATTCTTGTTGAACTTGGTCCCTAGTGAGCCACTTGCCTTGGTGCAGGAGCTGGCCTACTTTGAAAATATGATACAAAGATCCTCTTTTTATGAGTGTTCTTAATCTATGTGTCCTTGATCCGAAATTACAAAGATACAACTGTTACAATACTGAGCTCCTAAAAGAAATAAAAATGTGTGTATTTTTTAAAAATTCCATAACTTTGTTTGTAAAATCAGTTTGAAGTGATTCCAATGGTATATTGAAGAATATATATTAGTATTGGGTTTTAAAATCCCCCCCAAACAAAATAATTCCACACCCGTTAAGCCCTCAGAAAGCTCTACTATGACGCATGAAGAGGAAGAATTGCAGCATGATATATCAAAATTACGAGACCAAGTGCAACAAATTTCACTCTCGCAAAAAGAAACAAAAAATGAAGTGGAAGATAAGATGGATGGTTTGAAGAATGGATTAAAGGAAAACATGGAAGGTTTGAAGAATGGTTTAAAAGTAGACATGGAAGGTTTGAAGGAATGTTTGACAAAGTTTCTACAAGAAATGTTTCCTAATCGAGAAAAGGTATTAGATGAAACTCATGATGAGAACAAAAGAAATGTTAATCATGATTTCATAGAATATAACATTGAATTTAAGGCCCACCATATTCCAAATATCGATATGAGGATGTTTTATGGCAAGGATCTGGTAACATGGATACTACAGATGGAGCAATATTTTGATCTCCATAATGTGCAACACACACAAAAGGTACACATTGCAACTTTATATTTAGAACCTAATCAGTTTGTATGCTATTGATGGATTTGTTCTCATAAGTCACTTGTCACTTGGTCAATTGTTGTGGAGGAAATGATGACATATTATGAGGATACAAATAGTAACACCTTCTTTAGCCAATTGATAAATCTCAAACATGTAGAACTTATATGCACTAAGCATGCATATGTCCAAGATCCACCTAATCTCACACTATTTAACTTTATGCAAGATACTGAATCTATTCGACTTGTTAATCTTTTGCGGAAAAATTAATTGCACACACATGTGAGGCATAAACAAAAATTATCAATCGCATATAACACAGTTTTTAACAGGAAAGCCTGAAGTTGAAAACTCCAACTATATATTATGTAACATGGAGATCATATGAAAATCTCATACAAGCATACAAAGCTTATCACAAGCTCTCTGTATAATACAATCGTCATACACTATACAGTCCTAATATTGCAAATCCATGCACCGATCTTTGCCACCTGCTAGCCTGCCTCCACTGCACAATCTCTGCTGAAGAATAGCTCTGAATGAATTCAAATTACTCCATCCTTAACTGCGCAATCCCCATTGGCATCTCCATTGAGTGTTGGATGCAATCAATGCATCACTATAGTCACAACAGATAATCTATCTTGCCCTTTCACCTATCTCTCCACTAGTTTCCACTGAAACTGCCATGCACTGTAGTTAACTGATGTATTGTTCAGTTGATTAATGAGTTATTATTTGTGAATTAATTAACTAATTAATTCACTCCACTCTCACTAGTGTATCAATCAGTTAGACTAGATACAACTAGCTCAACTGAGTCTAACCGAGTTAAACTAAATACAACTCCATAACTACTTCTTCCAACTGTGTCATAACTCTGCCACTTGAGTTCTAACTGAGTCCTCCATGCAATAGCTCCAGTAAACCCTTAGGAATAGTGTAATTCCTTCTTCCAGCTGCTATGCCACATCTGTGCACTGAACTGAAGTGCTCTAAGAGAATAAATTGTTGTTTAGAGTCCGATTATTATTAAGAGCTAATAATAATCGACATGCATCTATTTTTAGATTGACGATATATAAATAGACTTCGCCCAATATTCTAAAAATAGAATTTCATATATTTTTCCAACTTGATCAACCATCCACAAATAGCATCCTGCAACTTCTGAAATATGATCATCATGTCTAAAAATAGACATAGTCTAAAAATAGACTTGCGCTAAAAATAGCCTGCGGGCCCACTTAGTGAAGGCGACTCTTTTCACTAAGCTCATCATCTTGTTGAATCTCAACACTCCCTCTCAACAAGATAGGGATTATCCTTCACCCCGATCCCGCCTCTATGGTATTCGAATTTGCTCCTGGTGAGTGCCTTCATCAGAATATTTGCATCCTGATCTTCCGTAGGAATGTACTGAAGCAACATGATCTTCCGATGCACACAATATCTGATATGATGATAGTGGATATAAATATGTTTAGATCTATCATGAAACATAGGATTAACCGAGAGTTTAATGCAACTCTGATTATCACAATGAATCACCGTAGGATCTAAATGTGAACCGAACAAACTAACCAAAATCTTCTTCATCCAGATAGCCTCACATGCAAATTAAATCCTCTCCGCTATTTATTCGCTTCTCGCCGAACCTGAAAAGCCAAGACTCTTTGTTTCTGTCGTACCAAGAAACTACCGAGATCCGATACTGGAAATCCTCCCCATCCTCCTGATGTGCTCTTTCTGTCTGTTGGGCTACCTGCTCAATCTGCATCCGTGAAGCCATGCAACTTCACCTCATCCGTCTATCTGTACCATAATCCATACTCATATGTGCCCCTGAGATATCTCAGGACATGCTTACCAGCCTTCAAAAAGAGCTTGGTAGGCTTAACCATCGCTTGACTAAGCTGGTTCACCGCATAGCATATGTTCAATATTGTATTAACTAAATATATGAGCGAACCCACCAACCGTCGATATACAAAGGGCATCCACTACCTCTCGCCGAGATGTAGCATCCTCTTTCCAATTTCCTGGAAGAGAAGTGTCGATAGGCTTGCAGCCTTGCATGTGAAACTTCTCCAGTATCTCCCAGGCATACTTGCCTTGAGACACAAACAGTTCACCTTCCCGCTGCCATATTTCCAATCCAAGGAAATAATGAAGGAGGCCCAAATCCTTCATCTCAAACTCCTTTTCAAGATCTGCCTTGCATGAGTGTATCAACTGCTCATCACCTATTAGTATTAAATCATCAACATAAAGTACAATGATTAAAAGCTTACCCTCCACCACAATCTGGTACAGGTTTACATCCGCCTCACTCTTGGTGAAGCCAAGTCCAGTGAAATAGCTGTCGATCCGAGTGTACCAAGCATGGGGTGCTTGTTTCAGCCCATACAATGCTCTTTTGAGCCTGCACACATGCGACTCGCTGCTGAAGATCTCAAATCCTTCAGGCTGCTCAATGTACACCTCTTCCTCAATGATCCCATTAAGGAACGTAGTCTTCACATCCATCTGATGAATGTGCCAACCCATCTGCGCTGAGAGAGCAAGGATGGTTCGTATGGAAGAATATCGTGCAATAGGTGCAAAGGTTTCTTCATAGTCAATCCCCTCAATCTGTGAGAAGCCCCGGGCAACAAATCTTGCCTTGTACTTCTCGACACTCCCATCAACAAATGCCTGATTTACCTTTGTAGATCCATCTTGATCCTACAACTACGACTCCGGCCTTGGAACAATCTCCCAAGCACTCGTTTCCTCGACAATGGAGTCATACTCCTCCACCATGGAATCTATCCAAAAAATATCGAATGTGGCTACTATTTCAAAAGAAGATGGCTCACAATACACACGTTCATAAGAGCCATGTATCCAAAGATATCGGTCGTGTGATTGTCTCATTCTGCGTTATGATGTAGGGATTCCCGCACTCGTGCCGCATCCACCTTCGCCCCTTCCGTGGTATGCTTCCCTCTTTTCTCGGTGTTTGGTTCCAAGGTATCGTGGACCTCCCACTCCATGAATCTCCTCCCGTGGCTGATCCACATCCAAAGGCTCATCTTTGGGAACAAGAAGTTCCTCCTCCGCATGTAAGTGTAGCTCCCTCTCAAGCGACAACTTCATGGCTTTCACCTCATTGAATTTTATATCCCGTCGCATAACAGTCATCCAACTGTTTGGAAAATACATACGATAGTTATGGGGTGTTTCTTTGTACCCCACAAATATCCCAACTTCTACAGTCGGCTCCAACTTCTTCCTAGCATCCTTTGTCACATGAATGTAAACAGGTGAGCCAAAAATCTTCAAATGAGATATATCAGGCTTCTTACCAGTAAAAGCTTCCTCGGGTGTACTCATGCCAAGTGTTATACCTATAAATATAGGATTCATAATTTTGACTTGACTATTGGTAATCTTGTAAATATGTACATACTTTGCCTTTTGCAAGTTGTATTCTCATATTTTGTAAAAAAAATTTAAAAAAAAAATATCAAAAAGAGGGTAAGAAGTCCTAAAAGAACAATCAAAGGACTTAGAAAAAATAATAGACCCCAAAGAAAAATGAATAAAACATGAAAGTGTGCAAGCCTAAATGCTCCTACTTTTTACCTTTTGCAGTTGATTATGGCAGAGTGTCAATAAATGCCATAATATGTGATGAGTTGAACAATTTAATCTTGACTTGTCATATTTCAATTTCAAATGTTATAGATAGAGAATAAAGAATTGCCAGACAGTTTAATTCTGACAATTCAGTATTTAGGTAGAGAAAAAGTGAATCCAACAGTTTAATCTGGATTCCTGGAGGAAATAAGTGTAGAATTAGATAGTTTTATTTCTTTCAGAAAGAATAAATGTTGTAAAGGTTGCTAGCTCAAATGCACCTAATCAGAATGGAAGAAAAAATGATAGAAGTTAAAATTGGGTAGGTAGAATAAGGTGAGAAGTATCATTGTAAATATTATTCACCAGGGTTGCAAATAACTAACTTCCCTTCCCCATAGCCATTTATCATTCTCAACTATCAGTCAGAAAGGTTCAAGGCATTTCCTTGACTTCTGTTGGGACCAGACCCAAGGTTCTATGGCTGATTAGTTGAAAGTGAAAAATGTCTATATTAATCCCTAAAATCACAACATCATTCCATTCATGCATTCATTTCCCTGAATAATTCTAAGTAAAAACCTCATTTTTACTTAAAAGATACTCTAATTCCCATTTGATTAATTTCCCACATCACATGAAAGCATTAAACCCTCAAAATCACATTTTATTCTAAAATTGAAGTGATGAAGTTATTGTAATGCAAATCTACCTTTAAAACTTCACTTTTCTTAGTTATGTTGATATGTTTTGAGTATGCATTGTCCCCTTGTCATATTAACCTTAACTTATGTAATAACTCACTATAGAATAACCTTTTCCTAATATTATATAATTCCCTTTTATTAAATAGCCCCAAAAACCCATTTATTATAACTTTAGCCAAAATTATTTATCCCCACATGTTTAAATAAAAACCCACATTATACCCCCTTTGGCTAAAAATAACCTTATGTAAATATCCCGCCCTCTATGGTTGTTAAATCATTCTAATTTAATTAACTATATAATAAAAATACATGAAAAAAGATTAAACATGTTTATGTGTTTAAACAAAAAATAACACCCAAAGTTTCGTTTAAACTAAACGTCATACTAAAACCCATCCCTTTGTTTATTTTCCCTTCCCCGACTCCCTTAACCTAAGGTTAAAATTATAACCCTTTACAAATTCCCCGATACATATCCCATACAAAAATATTAACCTTGGTTAAAAAACCCTTTGATACCCCTCCCGATCACTTTACTCCATTGTATAAAATTCATTTATATATAAATCATTGCAAAATCCTTCAGCACCATCGGACTCCATCCTAATTGTCCAATCATCCTTCTCCTTTTAATCCGACGGTAAGAAACAAATCCGATAAATTCCTCCCTGCCCCACCATTTCCTATTGGATCATATTTCAGTCATTGATCTCCCTTTGTCAAATCAATGGTACAGATTAAGACCCTGGCCCCACTGTGCTTTCCCCGCAACTTTCATTTAAATCTTGACCGTTCGCTCCGCTCCACTAGATCGGACGATGCACATTCATTTTCGCATTTTTAAAGTAATCGAATGAAGTTGCCAAAAAGTTTTGCGAAAAAAGTAGTTTTGAGAAACCGTCACCTGCTACGTGTCCTCCTTTCATTCCATCGCATTCCAAAAGGGAAAAACCACTTACTGCTCAAACATAATGCGAGAAACATTTCCAGTTTCTCCTTCAAGCACACAATCTGCTCCCGCCATTCCTGCAATAAATGTAATTGAAAGGTGATTAGACTAAGGTTTAATGCATTAAAACTTAGCCATTTTCCATCGCATTTCACCTGTTTTGCTAGTAAAACCTTTGAGAACCTTTGCAGAGCCTCCCTTTACCATTTTCAAAGCTATTTCTGGAACAATTTTCCATTTGGACGACCATTTTACTGTGAAAATCATTCCTGAAAGCCTCCATCACCTTTGATAGCTAAATTCACATGAATTGAAGACTGTGATGCAACTGTAAACTTCATCAACCGCAAATTATACCATTTACAAGTATTTTTCACTATTCGACCTGCAACATACTTCATTTTCAAAGGAGAATTCATCTATTAAACTTCCATTGCCTAAAAATTAGTTGAATTAGCCATCTGGGAAGTTTAGAAACCTTCTAAATACAAGGGAAACCCTATAAAAATTTCTCCAGAATCCACATTTTCCATTTTAACAGGTTTTTAGCCATTCCAAGATCATTTTCACTCCCGAATTTGATCTAGAAGACCTTTTACATACAGTAAAACTATTTTGTCACCTTAAAACCCTACCCAGAGTCTCAAATTGCCAGAAAAACTCTTAAATTGTCCCAAGTATTCGGTAAATAACTTAGAAAACCGTTTAATCTTGCTCTATTCATTTAAAATGACTAAGAAACAATTAATCCCCAAAACTGGAGGTCCTAAATCTCAAAAGCCTGCTTCCAACAAGCTTCCAAAACCCAAACCTCCCAGAATTGATAAACCTACTCTTGTTTTAACTGTTGATTCTACTAAAGTAGTCAGACCTCTACAGCCTCCTATCACCACTAAAGAAAGTAATCCTTTGATTGACTTAGATTACAGAATTGTTGATGCCACCCTTGAATTTGATCTTCTAGAAGTACATAATTGGTGTCAAGAGAAATTTGAAAAGAAAGAATGACATACCTATATGGGATTCTAATTTGCCCAAGTATGTGGTTCCCATTACCCATCCTGCTCAGGATTTCATAAGGTTGTGTCAAATGCATTATATTCCTAATCAAAGGTGCATGGTTAAAAAAGATAGTGAGGTCTTATTTTTTATAGTTGTTGAATCAATCAATGACATGCTCCAGTTAAGCCATAATCCACAAGCATTGTCATTGTCAATTGAAGACTTGATCCAGATGTATTTAGACCTAGATTTCCCTAGGAAGTTCCAAATCCACTAGAACTTCATGCCCAATCATGTCAATCTTCCTAAAGTAAATCCTCCTTATGATACCTTTGATTTTCCAGAAGGCTCCAGATAGGTCATTTCCATGCTGTCATTTATTTTGGGTTATGTTAATGATGAATTCACAAATGCTTCTATCTTAGGCTTCCTCTCCACTTTGTCACTTGGACAACAGCCATAATTTATTTTTGACTTTGCCAAATGTATCGCTGACAATATTCATCATCAACTGATAAAATTTCTTGATGAAGGAGTGTTCACATATACTTCATGTCTGTTACATATCTTCTTGTTCTTTCAAGCAGATAATTTTCCCTTTGCACTACAGAAGATGGATATGGAAGGAAAACCACTGTCAGTAATATTTTGGACCTCTCTTCTAAGAAATAATAACAGTGAGTACATTTATAGTGATTTCAACGGCCTATTTATCAGACCTTCTATCAGTTTGTTGGATAAAGCAGAACCACCGAGAATAAATGAAGATATAAAAAGAATTTTACAATTTTCTGAGAACTGTAAATTAGGCGATTGGTACTTATACAAAAATCACACTAAGATTAGAATATATGGTGCAATCTTGGCCGCATATAAATTACCAAATTTTTTTACCACTAGGATCTTTGCTCTAGAATATATAAGACAAATTTTGAATGCAGATGCAGTAAATTTTATAGCATCCAAAAGGAAGGCACAATTTAAATTGAAAAGTCAAATTGGCTTTTTCATTGTAAACAGTAGATATGCCTTAAAGGAAGTATCCAACAATCTATCAGTATTCAAGTTTCAGGAAAGTTTTTATTGGAGCTATGAGCCTCAGGGAATTATAAGCAATCTCAGAATTAAAAGCAAATTTCCCCCATTTCTCCATGAATCTAAGCCACTTATTGAAAAATATGCCAATCAATTGGAATGGGTGGCCAATACCTTAATTGATGATGATCAGGATAAGCAGACATACAATTTGAACAGTACATAGGTGGTTTCAGCTAACCAACCAACAGAGGCATCAAACAAAATACCAAGGAAGGAAGAAGGATATTTGGCCGAAACAATCATTGAAAACAAGTTCAAAAAGGTATACAGCAAAAAGGCCAAAATGGCTAATTTAGAAAAAGGAGTCATAGATGTGGATGATATTAATGAGCAGCAGACATATGATGAAGCCACCATCATTGTGAATGAGACACTCAAAGAAATTCAAAATGAACAGGTACAAACACAGGGTAAAGGCAAAGAGATAGTTGAAATGGAAATGGATATAGAAGCTCCCTCTTCTTCTTCTAAAAAAACTGAAGAAATTGATTCTGATATTCAGAAGAGGTTCAGGCTAATCAGAGAGAAAAATGAAGTTTATTCTAAACTTCTCAAGGAAAAACTAGGAGATAAGGACAGACTAGTAACTGCATTTGATTACTCAACCAACCAAATGATCATGTCTTTTCTCCAACCAGTGGTAGCACATCCAAAATCAGCTTCAGACTACAAAAAGATAGAATTTGCAGTAAATGCTGATACTATTCATGAGCTAGAACATATATAATTTCACAGGAGTGCATCAGAAATGTTATATTCAAAAGTAGTAAGCAAAACAATGAGTGCCACTATGCTCCAAAAGACTGTATCCAACTTGCAAACTCAAATGAAGTTGGATAAAGCATCTTTACATGCCAAGGATTTGAGAATAAAATCCTTAGAAGATTTGGTAATTGAGTTTGGAGCAGATCCTTCTAATACTGAAGCTGCTAAGAAGTTAATAAGACAGAAGAATGATGATATTACAGCTTTAAGAAAGCAGCTCAAATTACCACAGAGTGAGCACCCTCAAACAAAAGAAGTTCTTCAGGATAAGACAGAGAAAGAGGAAAATATAAAATTTGTTTTGAAAATGACAACTCATAAAATATATGGAAACTTAGATAGAAGCTCTTATGCAAGAAAATGAAAATTTGAAGAAAACTCAGCAAGTTTCCATTCCTACAGTTATTCCAACTGTAAGTACAGTTGTTCCCTCAACATTGGCAGAACATTTTCCACTGAAAGGAGTATTGGCAACTGCAGTGTCAATTACTTCTAAAGACATCTCTGCCACTTCTTCATCAACATCACAGGTAAATACAATAGGAGAAACAGCTGCCATAGTCAAGGCTATGGAAGATATGTCCATAAAATATAAAGAGATAATCAGTTTAAAAGGCACCATCAGAAATCTGGAAACATCCAACAGAGATGCCTTAATCACTTAAAAAGGACATGAATAGAGGGCCAAAAGATTACAGGAACAAGTTAAGATTCTTCAACAGTAAGTAAATCTCACTGAGCAGGTATCCTACATTAATAATTATCTGTGGAATAACATCATTCAGGGCATACATTTGCAATGGCCCTCAATCCAGATAATTTATGAACAAAAAGAATTAATTAAAGGAGCACAGATAGAAATACAGAAGACCAAAGAAGAACTGGCTGATAAGCCTGCTCAAGCCTTAAGGCTTATCACATTTTTGAATAGTAAACACAGAGAAAAACTTGAAGAGTTAAAAATTCAGGACAAAACTGAAAGTATACTCCAAATCAAAAAGGTCCTGAATAAAAGAAACATGATGAATAATTTGGAGGATAGGTGCAAAGATATGAACTTGGCTATCACCAGATTTGAGGCCAAATATACAGTACTGTCACAAGCAGGTTTACCAAATATTCATGCATTGAATGAGAAGTTAATGCCACAAAAAGATTATGACAACAAAACCAGGGCATATGCCAAAGAGCAGATCAATAAACCTTTACCTCAAGGGTCCCCTACTAGTAAAGTCATTTTGGAATATTTTGAAAACTTATTCTTTTTGCAAAATAAGATCAAGTATATTTTTGTGGTTAAGCCCAATTTTGCAAAATATACAGAGGCAGATGAAATTTGCAGGAAACTAAAGAACATGAAAATTCCCAGCGCAGAGCAATGGCAATAATTCACTGATTTACTATGAAATTTTGCAGTTAAAGTATATGAAGGTGAATATTTAGGGTCAAAGTGTATCAGATGTTAAAGAGTATCCGTAAAGGAAAAATTTACTGTTGGTCATTTTGCAATTACAGCAGTGAAACAGTAAAAAAAAAAATATAAAGAGTATCAGGATTGAAAGTGAAAAGAAGGACTGCTCTACAAGCCATCTTCCACGAGATAATGCATCAATTGCCAGCAATGCTCCCAGCTAATCATAAAAGCTTTTTGATTAGGATAAACAGTTCTATTTTTTCTTGTAAAAGAGGACAACTTGCAAAACTGTTTTTCTGTTATCCCTCTTCTTATGTAATATTTCCTATTTTTTCTTGAGATATTATCTCAAACTTTAGATATTTTGTAAGTAATTCAATTGTATAAATACTTCATCTTTCAAAGTCTTCAGTGTGGAATAAAATCTGAAGATTACTATAGACTTATTTTGTTGAAACATTGGGACTTTTTTGTGAGTCAAATTGAAGTAGCAAGCTGGAGACTGAAGCAAAAGACATCATAGTTAAGGATTCATGAGATAAATAGATGAGTACAGTCTTTTCATGTTTTCATTGTATATTTCTTTAAGTTTCATTCATATATCATATGTATTTTCCTTCTTAAATGATAAACTAGGAAAGTTATTACAGAATCAGTGTTAAAAAGCTCTCTGTGTTTACTAGTTGTCATTATTTATGTTTTCTGCTGATTTCCAGACTAGAGAATTCTTAAATGCTCTTTAGTTTCATTTGACCTCACCTTGCCCTTTTCCTTTCTGTGATCTAAGGATTCTTAATTGCTCTTAGTCCAGAATCACATCACTTCATTAAATTAGCCTTTCAAACCCTCTGAAAGTTATCTAACTTACCCTTAGCATATTTGCATCTTTTGACCTTGGTTTTCAAGTCTTGTTAGCTAGCAATTTGACCCCATTTCCCAATGATTAGATAGATCTTTTTATGTTTTCCTTTGTAATCCTTTATTCCCACCAACCTTTCAAAAAATCAAACCCAACTGCACAATCATAGCTAGCCTAATATCTGTTACCTAAATAAAGATAAATCATAAGGAGAGATCCCTCTCCAGAAGTCAGGAAGGCTAGATCCTGAATTCTAAAAGAGGTTCTTGGTTACCCCTAGTTTTCTTAACTACAAAAGTTTTCATCCCACAACCTGAGAATTACTAGGGTGATAACACCAAGTACTCTATGAGGACAACGGTTTTGCACATAAACCGCAGTGTTGCATGCTTCTGCCCACAAGTGCATCAGTAGGCCCTGATCATGTAACATCACTCGTGCAGCACCCACGATCATTCTGTTCTTTCTCTCCACGACCCCATTCTGTTGTGGGTTATGAGGCGCTATGAGTTCTCTTCGAATTCCTTCTTTTCTACAGAAGTCTTTGAATTCGCCTAAGATGGATTCACCACCATTATCGCTCCTTAGAGATTTCACCTACTTCCCCGACTCCTTTTCCACCAATGTCTTGAACTCACAGAACTTTGAGAACGTTTCACTCTTTTTCTACATGAAGAAGATCCAGCATATATGAGAAAATTCATCAACAAATATCACATAATACCTGTGTTTTGCTGTTGAAGCAACCGAGAATGGTCCACACACATCTATGTGAATTCTCTCCAAGATCACCGAAGCACGGTTCTCCTTCTCATGAAAGGTGGTCTTCACAAAATTACCCATTGTACATCGTTTACACTGATCTGACTGCGCAAGAGTACCCTTGGTAAGCCCAGTAGAAATTTGTTGCAAAATATTCAAAGCGCCATGGTGAAGATGGCCCAATCTCCTATGCCATAGTTCGCCCTCATCTCGGCTCACCACTTCTTCTGCTTTTCCCACCATTGCAGCGCAGCCATCTACCTCTAGCTTGTAGAGATTCTTAATTCGAACCCCAACTTCTTGGTTTGACCCATTGTTTTATGTCGAAGGAAGGCTTTTCCCTCACTGAAAACAACATCATAACCCCTATCTTCCAGCATTGCAACTGAGACCATGTTCTTCTTCAGACCTGGAACATGCATGACATTCTTCAACAAGAATGGATTACCGAAATCCCTCTCAAAAGTAATGGTCCCAATTCCTGTCGCACTGTTCCGACCATCGTCGCCCATATCTATATGCATCTGGAGGTCCTTCTCCTCCAAGTCACTAAACAACTCTTTGTCTCCCGTCATATGGAAAGACGCACCATTGTCAAGATACCACACCAATCCCATGCAACTTGAAACTAAGCATGCAATCAAGGAAAAATCCAGCTCAAATTGCGAGGCTAAGGCCTCTCCAATTGTAGATCCAGCAGCCTGCTTATTATTCTTCTTCTATGGACAGTTAGTGATGAAATTTCCATGCTCGTGACAATGAAAACACTTCACTTTGGACAAGTCCTGCTTCTTGCCTTTCGCACTGAATTTAGAAGGATTTTTATTACCCTTCGCTTTCCTTGCTTTGGCAACCAAAGCGCAATTCTCTTCATCTTCATTCTTCGATGAAGATCCATCCCTGGTACCCTGCCTTATCTCCTCCTACACAAGATCCAACCAAATTTTCTCCCATCCTGACAGTTTCTCCCGTCCATTGATAGAGTCTTCATAGCTATGCCAAATCTTCGGAAGCCCAAGGAGAACCAAGCTCACCAAGTCTTCTTCATCAACAGTAACCCCCGCACTTCCCAGCTCATCCTTACAGTGGACAAACTTCGTGAGGTATTTTGGAATACTGCCGCCTTTCTCCATTTTTATTTTTCTAAGCTTTTCTTTAAGCACCAACTTCCTCTAGTCACTTCTACTTTGGAACAAGTTTGTCAAAGCCTTCCGCATTAAGAATGGAGCAGCTTTCCCATGAAGGTTGGACATAATATGGTCCTTCACACCTTCCAATAGAATCCTCCTCATCTTTGCAGTCTTCTTTTTCCATGCATCAAGTAATGCAGCATCGCTAGATCCCGGCTTAGGAACATCGCTATCGATGAACTCCTTCAGCCCATTATCCTCCAACACTGCCTCCATCCTGTCCTTCCAGGCTATGTAATTCAAGCTCCCATCAAGGGCATACTCCAATCTCAACCCGTTGAAATACATTTCAATGTATACTCGATTTCTGCACCAAGAATCTTCTGTAGCAAATTCGAATTGTCCACCAGCACAAACTCACTTCACAATTGCAATCTTCAATCAACAATGCTCTGATACCATGTAGAAATTATATGAACTAAGCATGCATATGTCCAAGATCCACCTGATCTCACACTATTTAACTTTATGCAAGATACTGAATCTATTCCACTTGTTAATCTTTTGCGGAAAAATTAATTGCACACACATGTGAAGCATAAACAAAAATTATCAATTGCACATAACACAGTTTTTAACCGGGAAAGCCTGAAGCTGAAAACCCCAACTATATATTATGTAACATGGAGATCATATGAAAATCTCATACAAGCATACAAAGCTTATCACAAGCTCTTAGTACAATACAATCGTCCTACACTAATCAAGACCAATCTTCCAAATCCATGCACCGATCTTTGCCACCTTCTAGCCTGCCTCCACTGCGCAATCCATGCTAAAGAATAGCTCTGAATGAATTTGAAGAATTAGAATTACCCCATCCTTGGCTGCGCAATCCGCGCAATCTCATTGGCATCTCCAATCACTGGTTGTTGCAAATCATGCAACAGTATAGTCACAAAAAATATTCTGTCTGCCCACTTTCACTATCTCTCCACTAGTCTCCACTGAAGCCCCGACATGAATGGTAGTTAACGGATGTATTCTTCGGTTGATTAATGAGTTATTATTTAGTGAATTAATTAAATAATTAATTCACACCACTCTCACTAGTGTATCAATCAGTTAGACTAGATACAACTAGCTCAACTAAGTCTAACTGAGTTAAATTGAATACAACTCCATAACTACTTCTTCGAAATGTGTCATAACTCTACCACTTGAGTTCTAAATAAGTCGTCCATGCATTAGCTCCAGTAAACCCTTGGGAATTGCATAATTCCCTTAGTCCACTGATGTACCACATCTGTGGACTGAAACAAATTTATCCAAGAGAAGAAGTTGTTGTTTAGTGTTTGATTATTATTAAGAGCTAATAATAATTGACATGTGTCTATTTTTAGATTAGCGATCTATAAATAGAATTTTCCCAATATTCTAAAAATAGAATTTCATCTATTTTTCCAACTTGATCAACCATCCACAAATAGCATCCTACAACTTCTGAACTATGATCACCATGTCTAAAAATAGACATAGTCTAAAAATAGACTTGCCCCAAAAATAGCCTGCGGGCCCACTTAGTGAAGGCGACTCTTTTCACTAAGCTCATCATCTTGTTTAATCTCAACAAATGATGACACATTATGAGGATACAAATAGCAACACCTTCTTTAGCCAATTGACATGAGGTTCACCTTTGGGGACCTAATTCATTGGAGAAGGCATTCAGGGTGGCAAGTAAATTTGAAAGAAAAATTATGGCAACAAGGAAGTCTACCACTCACAACTATAAATATGGAAGTGTTGTTGCTCCTAGCCTTCCACAACCTACAAGTTTGACACCACAAAAATTGGAAGAAAAAAGAGAAAATGGATTTGTTACAATTGTTATATAAAATACACTAAAGGTCATAAGTGTGCTGAGAAGAAATTATTTTACATAGATTGTGAAGAGGAGGAAGAAAAAGAACAAGAAATGTCAAAATAAGAGGATATACACCAGTAACCAACCCTAGAGAAAGAATAAATGAATCCGAAAATATCTTGTAATGCATTGGTAGGAATTACAACTCCTGAAACTCTCAAGTTAGAAGGACATATAAAGAAGAAAAGGTAATAGTGTTGATTGATTCGGGTAGTACCCATAATTTTATTTCGAAAGTAATGGTTGCAAATGGAGGAACTATAAATTTATTTCGAAAGTGCCATAATATCAAGCTAAACATGGGTGAATATGTATTGAATAGTCCAATGATTTCCATTCCAATGGGTGGTTTTGATATAGTACAAGGAGTCCAATGGTTACAATCCTTTGGTATGATAGCTTTTAATTTTCAAGAGCTTTTCTTCAAATTTGTTTTGGAAGGAAAGAAATTTGAATTAATGGGTATCGCAGGGAAACCAGGAAATATAATAAGCTGTAATGGCATGAAAAAGTTTCTAAAGAAATAACAATGAGGCATAATTGCACAATTATGTTAGCTAGAGGTTCCAACATTGAAATCATCTACTTCTCCAGATCTCCAAAAAGTCTTTGAAAATCATTCCAAGGTATTTAAGACTCCAAAAGGCCTCCCAAATATTCGTGATTTAGATCATACTATTCATTTGATTCCAAGAAGTGTTCCTCCAAACATCAGGCCCTTACAGATAACACTATGCCCAAAAGAGTGAAATTGAACGTATGGTTGAAGAAATGCTTGAGGCTGGTAAAATTCAACCTAGTCAAAGTTATTTCTCTACTCCAGTAGTATTGGTGCATAAGAAGGATGGATCATGGTGCATGTTTCTGGATTATAGGGAGCTTAACAAGCTCACTATTAAAGATAAATTTCCCATTCCTGTCATTGATGAAATTTTGGATGAATCACATGGAGAAATTTACTTCACCAAGTTGGATCTTAGTTTAGGATATCATCAAATTATAATGAAGCCTAAAGACATTATAAAAGAAAAATTTAGAACTCATGAGGGTTTATGAATTTTGGTCATGCCTTTTGGCTTTACCAATGCACCTTCTACATTTCAATGTTCAATGAATTCCATTTTCAAACCCTTAGATATTTTCTGTTAGTATTTTTTGATGATATACTAATCTGTTAGCCTCACTCTCATGTGAGAAAAACAATTATAAATCCAAAAATATAATTAAATTAATTAATCTTGAAAATTAGGAATTTATGCCTAATTTTCTAGATTAAGTTGGGTCCTCTTAATTAGGTATTAGATTAGGCCTACCTAACTTAGCTCCTAGATTAGTGTGTGTGGTTGAGATGTTTTCTCAACCAAGTTTTCCAAGATAGACGCACTATCTTGAGACAACTTCCTCGCCTGTTTATTTTTATTATAACATTATTTGAATAATGAATAATATGTGAGGAATGCCATAAGGCTCTCAAGCCTTTTCCTCCAGTTATATGTCATCTGATCTGAAAATGGAAGTATTTGTAAATGTTGTGCAAAGTATCCATTTCCATTTAATTAAGTGTGCAAAGTATTCTCCATGTCTTGCAAGTTAAACAAAGTGTTTTTGATAAGGTTTTTGAGTCTTATGTGTGAGGGAATGTTCATTAAATTTATTGTTTAACATATTAAATTAGAAATACACAACAGATAAACTTCACCATAACATCGCACAACAACATGATGAGGCAATTCACCCCTCCTGGGCTACATCTGTCGGGTCCAAGGCTCCCAATGGGCATGTCCTTGCTCTATTAAGTTGCTCAAAATGGTTATACAGAGAAAAATATTCCTAAACAGGAAAAAACAGCTGTGAAATTGACTTCAAAAGATATAAATAAGCTAAAAATGGCTTTTGTTTCACCTTAAACAGTGAAGTATAGCCCAAAACAGCTCCATTTCCCTGATGGCCCTTATGGCTCTCCAAGCTTCTCTAAAGAAAAAATGGCTGAAGAAAACCTCTGTTCACTCTACAACCTATCCCAAACACTCCAGAATGCTCAAGAAACCCAAAATTGACCAAAATTTCATCCAAATTGGTCCAATATTGAAGAAGTTATGATGAAAACAAATTTCTACCCAATGTCACTTGAAAACCCCACTAAATGTGGGCTAATTGCAGTTAGGGGCGCTAATTTGGAAATTTGGCTGAAAATGACAGAACCAGTGCCATCCTTGGTGGAAATGGTTAATGTCAAATTTAATGTTAGGTGAGGTGGCATGTGACCACCCTCGCACTAATCGCCACTTAACCCGTTTATCAAAACCGTGGCATCTATTTTAAGAAGTGGTCACATTAAAAAGACCCTTAACTGTCTCCATCAGCGGTTGGGAAGTGGTTGGCAGAAGCTCCTAGTTCTTAGCGCTGAGGCGTATGGAGAGGTTGATGTGGGGGCTGGACCTAAGGGGATGGCCCCTTTTTGCCGCCGACTGAACGCAATTCAAACTTCAAATTTACACCGCCATCCTTACATGTTAAGACTCATAGGCGTGGCACAATGGTATTGTGTGTGGTTTGCGAGGAAAAGGTCCATGGTTCAAACCTCAAAAGTTACAAAAATTTTTATACGCCTTCCAACTCCGGTCTGTGGGCCACGTGGTGGCCTCCGGCCTGCCACATGGCATCCCATGATTGGCCTGAATTTTACACACTCAACGCACTATCAAATAAAAATATGCCACTTATCCATCCTTCATTCGCCCAAATGAAATATTCCAGGGAGTATTTTAGGGAATATTTCAAGGAATATTCCTAGAATATTCCTTGGAATAGTCTTTTTTAATAATTCCAAAGTCAAAAATTCAACTTTGGTTAACTAGATTTTTGAAGGATACTAGAGACTTCAAACCTGCATAACTTTCACATACAACGTCGGATTTGAGTCCCATTCACGGTGCTAGAATAGCAGCGACGAGGCCTTTCCGGTTGTTCAGATTGCAACCAATTTTGAGCAGTTCCATTTTGATCATTTTTTTAACATGGACGTGGGCTCCTGATCACACCTCCCAAATGGGAAGCTTTTGGACCCCAAAAGCTCACTGAAATACTGAAACTGATCTGTACAGCAACTAAGAGTACTGCACCCTCTTCTCTTCAGCCTCAAAACACTTGCCCTGCATGGCTAATGACTTTGAACCACAACTAGAAAGAAATTCACACTTCCCTTCCTCGATGCTTATCCTCTTGTCAAGAGCTGCCTTTCTTGCACTAACTCAGAAAATTTTTGGCGAGAAATTTGCAGAAGGAATTTGAACATCGTTGCCTTGATCCATGATCCAAGGAGGCTCAAACATAAGTTGTGCAACATGTGACATCAACAACAAGTCGACATGAAATGTGCTATACAATTGACACAAAATCAATGTAAAAAATGTGCAAGACAATCGACACAAGTCGATAAACAACATGATACATCTTGACAAACACATGTGCATGTATCAATGTATAATGAACCTATTTACAGTTCGCTATTTACACATACAACTTCCATGCATATGTACACCTTCAACACTTCCTTTCAAGTACCAAAAAGTACATAATCCAAAAAACATGTGGGTGACTAAAGAGCTGAACTAAAAAATATTGCTGCAATATAAGTGAGTGTCATACTCATCTTTTACACCTCCAAGGCGAATTTTGCAACAACAAAGAAATTCCTTCAACTGAACTGCATTTATATGCAATCTTGCAACAAACTTTTCAACAGAAATACATGTATACAACCGAAATGTGCAAGGAGTATTTCTTACTGTGTTAAGAAGTCCATCCACTTCTTTCTAAGCCACCTCCATGGCGATTTTTGTGGCTGCAACACTTCCTCATGTGAATTTTCCATTTTCACATCGACAATGGAATCCTTAGCTCCACTTGCACCACTCTTCCTGTCCTCTTGCTGCTTGTGCTTTGGACGACCAGTTGGATGCAAAGTCCAACAATGGGAGACATCATGTCCCTTCTTTTGGAAATATGTGCAACACTTATGCACCTTCTTTTAAATTTGTATTTGTCTCATCTGCTTCCTATATGCTTTCTTCTTCATCCAGCATCTCGAAACATGATGGTTAAATTGACCACAAAATGTACGACAAAAAATTCTTCCATTTAAGCATGTAAAATTATCATGCTTTACAGAAACACAATCAAATTGATCATGAGAAGATTTATACCTCTTGTGCTTCTTCGAATGTTCATCCTTTTTGTCTTCATGAGAAGATGAACTAGTAGATGCTACAACTTTCATTTGCATACTAACATCACCGTTTTTGTCTTGAAAAGTGTCTGAACTTGCATGTTCGCCATAAGCTGCATGCCTACCCTCTTCTTGCTGCAACAAAGACTTAAAGCAATGGAAATAATCTTTGAAACAAATTTTACACATTTGCATCTTAGAACTTGGAACAAAGGTTCTCTTTAAATTAGCATCACATGCCTTCAAAGATTTGGAATCTTCGCCATTAAACTGCACATAACCAAGACCAAGATTCTTGGGTCGTTCCTCAACAAGAATAGGTTGAACCATGCCTTGTGCATGCTTACCTAACCCCTTGCCTTCATAGCCCATTTTAATCATTAATTTGGACCCTATTCCCTTTGTATGTTTTTCGAAAGAACCAACACACCTTTCTAAAGAGGAAACTGAAGACAAGTTAGAATGGATTACCTCTTCCTCATGTATTTTCTTGGTCAAAGCCTCTTGGGCATAATGGAGTTTCCTCTCCATATCATGCAATTTTTGAAGAATCTCTTCCTTCTCTTCCTTCATGGAAAACAAATGTTCACAAAGTTCAATACTTTCTCTTTTGTCCTCAAACAAAGTTTGTACCATATCCTTCAATATAATAAAGTCATGCTTCATATCATCATTGAAGAATCTTGTGAAGGAGGAAACTTCACTTGTAGAAGTTTTCATTATGATGTTAATGAAAAAATTTACTTCAAAAAAGCTTCCAAAGCTTTTCAAAACAAATGACAAAGATTTTTGAACCAAATGGCTGTAAAGACCAACTCTTATTCAAGAAGCCAAACAACAACAAACTCCAAAAGCTTCTTAACAACAATCGTCAAGAGGGTTTGTGTTCCAATGTTGACCATAAAGTACTTTGGGATAAGGAAGAAGCCTTCAACCCTTACTTCCTTTTTTGTTCTCTCCAAGACTTAGCTAATCAGTAGCTATCCCCAAAACTCAAGCAAACTCAAATCAAAATAAGTTTGCAAACAGTAAAAACAGTCAATCTTTTACACTGTTTAAACACCTTTTCTTTAAAACATGTTTATTGCTACTTCTTATCTCTTAAACTTCAGCCAAGTAAGCCTCAAAAACCTACAACAAATGCTACCCCAAAATGGCTAAACACTACTTTCAAGGGTTCTAATACAGTCTTTCAAACAAATCCTTTTGCACAAGAACAATACAGAGAGAAACACTAGCTCTCCTAATGCTCAAAAACACCAGCTCTGATACCATCTGATTTGAAAATGAAAGTATTTGTAAATGTTGTGCAAGGTGTCCATTTCCATTTAATTAAGTGTGCAAAGTATTCTCCATGTCTTGCAAGTTAAACAAAGTGTTTTTGATAAGGTTTCTGAGTCTTATGTGTGAGGGAATGTTCATTAAATTTACTGTTTAACATCTTAAATCAGAAATACACAGCAGATAAACTTCACCATAACATTACACAACAACATGATGAGGCAGTTCACCCCTCTTGGGCTACATCTGTCGGGTCCAAGGCTCCCAATGGGCATGTCCTTGCTCTATTAAGTTGCTCAAAATGGTTATACAGAGAAAAATATGCCTAAAAAGGCAAAACCAACTGTGAAATTGACTTCAGAAGATAGAAATAAGCTAAAAATGGCTTTTGTTTCACCTTAAACAGTGAAGTACAACCCAAAACAGCTCCATTTCCCTGATGGCTCTCCAAGCTTCCCTGAAGAAAAAATTCCTAAAGAACACCTCTGTTTTCTCTATAACCTGTCCCAAACACTCTAGAATGCTCAATAAACCCAAAATTGACCAAAATTTCGTCCAAATTGGTCCAATATTGAAGAAGTTATGAAGAAAACAAATTTCTGCCCAATGTCACTTGAAAAACCCCACTAAATGTGGGCTAACTGCAGTTAGGGGCAATAATTTGGCAATCTGGCCGAAAATGATGGAACCGGCGCCAACCTTGGTGGAAATTGTTAATGTCAAATTTAATGTTAAGGCGGGGTGGCATGTGACCACCCCCGCACTAACCGCCACTTAACCCGTTTATCAAAACCGTGGCATTTATTTTAAGAAGTGGTCACATTAAAAAAACCCTTAACTATATCCATCAGCGGTTGGGAAGTGGTTGGCGAAAGCTTTCGGTTCTCAACGCTAAGGCGTATGAAGAGTTTGATGTGGGGGCTGTCCCCCTTTTGCTGCCGACTGAACGCAATTCAAACTTCAAATTTACACCGCCATCCGTACATGTTAAGACTCATGGGCGTGTCACAATGGTATTGTGTGTGGTTTATGAGGACAAGGTCCATGGTTCAAACCTTAGAAGTTACAAAAATTTTGATATGCCTTCCAACTCCGGCCTGGGGGGCACGTGGCGGCCTCCGGGCCTGCCATGTGGCAGCCCATGATTGGCCCGAATTTTACATAGTCAACCCACTATCAAATAAAAATATGCCACTTGTCCATCCTTCATTCACCCAAATGGAATATTCCAGGGAATATTCCCAGAATATTCCTTATAATATTCTTCTTTTAATAATTCCAAAGTCAAAAAGTCAACTTTGGTCAACTGGATTTTTGAAGGATACTGGAGACTTCAAACCTGCATAAATTTCACATACGACATCGGATTTGAGTCTCATTCACAGCGCCAGAATCGCAGCAATGAGGCCTTCCGGTCATTTAGGTTGCAACCAATTCTGAGCAGTTCCATTTTTGAGCATTTTTTTAACATGGACCTGAGCTCTTGATCACTCTCGGGTATTTTTATGAGTGTTTTATGAGTTGATTGATTTCTTACATGTGGTATCAGAGTGCAAGTGAGGGTTGGGTATGTGGAACTTAGAGTAGGGCATCAACCATGTTTGTGGCATGTTACACATTTGAATATATTGCGTAGGTGAATTGTGAGAGCCGATCTGTAAATCAAGCTAGCAGAATGTGTGAAGTTACATAGTAATTGAGTCATGGAGCGACGGGCCACGGAGGGGATGTTAGGTGCCTCTTCTGAATGGTAATTTGAATAATGAGAGCATGTTGATTGAAATCGATTTCTGTATGTGATATGGGTTGAGAGCTGAATTTTCAGTGGGCTCGAAAGCGCAATGAATTAGGGGCCCTCCTCGAGTCTGTGTGAATTGTGAACGTTTAAGATAATTTTATTCTTGGTGTTGTTCGATAGTTTTCTATGCATTGGAGGAAACAAAATTTCAAGAATACAATTATGTGGAACTGTGAGATGTCAACGTTTGTGAAGAGCTCATGGTTTCTTACGTTGGGTCCTCTTAATTAGGAATTTATGACTAATTTTCTAGATTAAGTTGGGTCCTCTTAATTAGGAGTTAGTTTAGGCCTACCTAACTTAGCTCCTAGATTAGTGTGTGTGGTTGAGATATTTGCTCAACCAAGTTGTCCAAGATAGACACACAATCTTGAGACAACTTCCTCATCTATTTATTTGTATTATAACATTATTTGAATAATGAAGAATATGTGAGGAATTCCATAAGGCTCTCAGGCCTTTTCCACCAGTTATATGTCTCAGGTATTTTTATGAGTGTTTTATGAGTTGATTGATTTCTTACATAATATACAACAAGTCTTGAAAGGATTATGTTCAACATGTTGACAGGGTTCTCAAACTATTGGAGGAGAAACAATTATATGAAAAAAACTCCAAATGTTTCTTCGGAGTACAGGCGGTGGGATATATGGGTCATATTGTATCTCATGAGGGTATTAAGGTAGACCCTAACAAAATTAAATCATCGAATATGCTTTATGGTTGTGGGGATTTTCCATACAAAATTAAATCCACTAAGGAATGGAAAATCCCCACAACCATAAAGCATATTTGAATATTTCTTGGGTTGACAGGGTATTATCACAAGTTTGTTAATAATTATGGGAGAATAACAACACCTCTAAAAACATTACTGAAGAAAGATGCATTTTCTTAGACTCTAGAAGCTGTTAGGGTCATATAAATATAGGATTCATAATTTTTATTTGACTCTGTTAAAATCTTGAAATATTGTACATACCTTTGGTTTCTGCAAATGTATTCCCAAATTAAAAAATGAAAATAGGGTAGCCGGTCATAAAAGAACAATCAAAGGAAAAAAAGAAACAAAGATCAAAGGAATATTAAATATGAACCCCATAAAAATTAGATCATAAAAGTGTTGCAAGTTTAAATGCCACTAATTTAGTTTACTTTTTGCAAATAATATTGTGTGCAGCTTGTTCAAAATGCCATAATCCATGAGGGTAAAACAGCTTAAACTTGACCTCTCATGCTTTAAATTTCATGTTTTAGATAGAAAATAAAGATATGTCAAACAATATAAACTTGAAAAATCAGTAGATGGTTAGAGAATAAATGAGGAACTCAACAATTTAATCTGAGCCCTCGGATGAAATAAGGTTAGACTTAGATAGATTTATGCTTTAAAAGAAATAAATATGGGTAGGTAGAAAGCAGTTGTGTAAGCATGTAATAAAGCATCATCGGGAAAAACTCACTAATTTCCCCTTCCCTACAAATATTCAGTATTCTAAATTATCAGTTAAAGAGGATCAGAGCATGTCTCTGACTTCTATTGGGACCGGACCAAGGCTCAATGACTAATTGGTTAAAAAAATATGGAATTCCCACACTAAACCCACATTCATCAACATTTATCCTTCATTTCATAATCCTAATCCATTTTCCTAAGTAAAAACCCATTTTTACTTAGTAAAAGTAAAACCCTAAATAACTAATTCCATTCCTTTTCAAAATCATTCATAAAACCCTCAAAATACATTTATCCTAAGTTAAAGTGTGAAGTAATACAATAAAGACAAACTATGTTATTTTCACTTTAAATTAGAGTTAAAACATATATTTTTATTCATTATATACATTATCCCTTTATTTTCATATGAATTTCTAATTTATTTATTAAAATCCCTAATTACCCCCACCCATATAGTATTAAATCCCTTTTATTTTAAATAAACCCACAAACCCTCTATTATATGTTTAAACCAATGTTTTAAACATCCCATGTGATGAATAAAATCCCCGCCCAAATCCCATTGGTTCAAACATATCGTTAAAACAAATATCCCGCCCCTATAGTGTTCAAACACATGTCAAAAGTTTGAACAAATTATATATTAAAACCACGCACGCATATGTATTAGTTAAAACATTATCTAATGTTTTAATTGAAACAAATAAAATCTTATCCTCTCACTCAGCCATATAATATAGTTTTGAACTTCGATTAAACGTATATTTATAAGGTTTAAAATTGTCCTTGTCGTGTTAAAAAAACCCCGGTCCCACTCTCCACTTGACACAACTTTCATATCAAATCTGGATCATTCGCAGTCCAACTCCAAGGTCCGACGGAAGAAATCTCATATCCCAAATAAAATTGCACATTATTTCTCGTTTCAAATATGTTCGAAATGGGTGATATTGAGATTTCCTCTCTCGTCCACGTGCCCCCTTGTCATTGGATCGCGTTTGATCGCTCCAAAACTACTTACCACTCAAATGGCATGCGATAACCACTCTAGTTTTAGACCCTTTGAAGCCCGAAACCACCGTTCCCACCCGACTTGACCTTCATTAATTGCTGGCACTGTTTACCCTAATATGCACCATAAACATTGAAAATGCATTTTATTTCCTCTTTTCTGTGCATTAACCCTGTATAAGCCCCCTGATTGTAAAAAAGAACCTCTCTTTTCCATTTCTATGCTAAAAACCTGCAAAACTCAACCAGCGTCCATTGAAGACTATTGAGGAGCTTTGCATTGCTCCAAAGATCAGACAGAAGCTATTCAACCTGTTCGAAGATCTCTGAAACCACTTCGAAACCCTGTACCTGCGAATAACAGGTTTTTCTTCCAAATTAAACCTGTTTCAAATTTGAAAAGACCTTTAAAAAGACAAATTCCATTCATAGATCTAAAATTATCTTAAGAAGCCATTAAAATAGACCAAAAACAGGCCAAACCCTGTCAAATTTTTTCAAGAAACCCTGTTTTACTACTACGCACTATTGTGAGAGAAAACTGTGAGTTTGTACAGTTTTATGAACTATTTCAAGCACCAAAACAAGCTGGAAAATCTCTGAAGGTATCATAAGCCTCTTTTCCTAAATTCAATAGACTTTTTTAGCCCAATTTCTCATTAAAAGTCTCAAGAAACCCTTGTTTCTTATTTAAAACTGATTCAAAAGCTTGTAAATCCTATTGAAGATCCAAATTGAAAAGAAAAGACCATACTTTTCCTGTTTATCCAAGAAGTTTCTGCTAAAAAGTAAAATTACTTTTGCAAACTATCGAAACTTGCCACTGGTACAAAATGGCTAATTTGTTACTAAAAAAACGACTAAAATTTTCATATAAACGACTATTTTTCGGTCAGTGACCAATGGTAGCTAATTTACAGTATCTTATAACGCGACCAACTTTTTGTCGTTTTTAGCTTAGTCATTAATTGGTTATCTCAATTTTGTTATCTAGTTGTATATTTGGTCATTGATTTGGTCAATGATTTTGTCACTGATTTGGTCACTAGTTTAGTCATTCATTTGGTCTTTCATTTTGTCACTGATTTAGTCATTTATTTGGTCACTGCTTTAGTAATTCATTTAGTCATTGATTTGGTCATTAAATGTCACAATTAATGACCAAATATACAACAAAATATATTACTATATGATCACCCGAGAAAACAAATTAATGACTAAAGAACTATGACCAACATGTTGGTCATGTTATAAGATACTGTAAATTAGCTACTACTAGTCATATATATGCAAATTTTAGTCATTGTTTAAAACCAATTAATGACCGAAGAAATGTGACTAAATTTTAGTCGTGTTATAAGATACTGTAAATTAGCTACTAATAGTCGTATATATGCAAAATTTAGTCATCATTTGTGGTCACAAATTTATCATTTGCAGTAGCCATTTATTCATTATATAAATGGCTAATTTAGTAGATTATATTCATTTCATTAATAATCATTATAAATGACTAATTTAGTCACATATTCATTTTATTTATGTTCATTATTAATCAACATAAATTAATTTGTATGATTTAAAAAATGTCATACAATGTGCATGTTCATCTAATATGAAAACACAAAGTTGCATATTTTAATTACAATACTAAACAAAATCAAGTGCAACTATAAATAATTTCAACCACATAAATTATATTATATGAAATGTTAAAATATTACAATATGAGTTTCCAACTTTATATTAGTTGGACTACAATTTACACATGAAATGATGTTTCATCACTTCAAAACATTATCGTTGTGTTGTCAAGGCATTACAGGTGAATTCACCAACTTTGAAGACTTGATCATCAGTCTTTATATGTGTGTCTTATGCGAGATATTGGTTCTAAGGGTATCACCAAACCAGTTCTCCTCTCTTTTTTTGCATTTGTCGCTCCAATGTTATTGCTCTTCTCTTTTTTCAATTCATGCTTCTTACCATCAATACTGATTTCATTTTCTGAAAACAAAAGAAAATACAATGCACTGTAAGAAATGAAAGACAATGAACACTATAATATAACATAAATTAGACTATAAATAGTTTATACAACATATACCTTAACATCAACAATGTCAAAGCAATTTTCCTTCAACATCAATTTCTGCAAAATAAATGTCACGTTATTCTTTCCCATTTCTCAACATGCTACATACAATAAATTGAAAATCACATAAAACCAAGAGCAAACCCTTTTCTAACCAAAATAAACAAACAAACAGTGCCTCTAATAAAACTTCATTATAATATTAGCAAATGAAAAGAGAGCTAGTGGACCATTTGTGTTGTTTGACTTTGCTTATTTTTGTTATAAAGTGCTCGAGCTTCAGGAACCAACAAATGTGAGCACGAGCTAAAAACTAACCAACCATTCACTAGTCAACATGAGAGATCACAAATAAACCACAAAATTGATCAGGCATTAAAATTGTGAGCAGACTACCTTGAAATTTTATTCTTGAGAAATACCTCAAAATCCCCTCGTTTCTAATAAGCTTCCTGGCTATGTACCTCCATCCTTGATTTCCCTTGCTATATCTTGAATAAAGAATATCCCTTCAACAACCAATTTTGCGAGAATCCTACCAAGTAACTCAAGAGCCTTGTGCGCATCAATAGTAGCATCCTCCAATGAAAATAGTACAATCTCCAACCTAGAAACATAAAAATTATATATAGTTATAATGTTGAAGAGTGTAACTATGCAAGTCTTCCTTATAATGACTATGTAACTAGCATTTGCAACAAGAGGTGAAAAGTAACGCCGGGGAGTGGGGAAAATAATAATTAGGTGAAATATATGGAAATTTTAGTTCCTATACATCTTTCAAAGAATGTAATAGGAGGTTAAAATTTAAAAGAAAGTTACACTAACATAAAGGAACACTAATATAATTGTCCTAGAATAATGGCATAGTAATGATGGTATCGAAGATCCTTCAATAGTCGCTCCAAGGAGATTTCTCTAGCTCTTCAAATTATTCAAATAACTGTCGAAACTAAATATTCAAACCTGCTCTAAATCCATCATCAAAAGGTTTTCCATGTGCTAGAAAGGGGTATTTAAAGGTTTTTTAAAAAAACTTTCAATTGCTGCTACAAGACTGTTTTAAAGCTGGTCCAAAACTACCTTCTAACAACTTTAAAAGATGTCATACAAACACCTTCAATAAACTGCTATACAAATACACTCTATGAAGTAATCCATATAGAGAACACACCAATAGCCCAAAAGAGGAAAATGAAAAGTCTATCTACAGTTACATTTTACTCTAAAAAATATTCATATCAAAATCTGTTAACGTTAAACCAAAATTTTGTAATTTTCATGATCCTAAGTTCAACACCAACTACCCAACAGCCTAGCAAACTTGACAAGAAGACCTTGATTGTTCTTGTACGCTATAAGACAAGATGGTCAACAATGTCATGAATTATAGCAAGCACCTACAATTGTTTCATCATGTCTTATCTAACTGATCCATCATCCTGAATCTGTCTAGCATTCTCTCCATCGTAAAAATCAACATTTTCAAGCTTTAGAAATATAGCATTCACTCCAAATATAGAAACAAAAATATGCATTCACAACTCAACTTACCCAGTATTCTGCTGGCCTCATTCTTAAGTTGTAAGTTGATGCCATACTCATGCAGTAAGCTCCCGCGTCATGGACCACCATTCCTGCCCACTGAAAGAGGATGGCCACTCAAAGTTAAGCCACAATTGTATGCCTTCAAAGAAGCATCACAAAATAATTCTAGAAACAATTAAAAATCATATTGGAAAATCAATTCCTTCTTATCATGCATGTATATTAGGTGTGATAATTATTGTTCTGTAACTAACCACCATTTCTAGAGTTGGAAGTTCCCTTTCCTTTCCTAAAAAGTCTGCAGACTCACAAACAGGCCCAACAACATCAAAAGTTTGAATTTTTGCCTTTGGGGCAGGTGGAGAAATTAGCTCAATGTTCTGTGTATCAAGAAGAATATCAGTTAGAAACATCTCAATATCTCAAAATCATTTTATGATTCATATCACAACTTTCACACTGTGTGCATGTCATGAGAAAGAATGGTCTATTTAGTATCTGGGAATCTCAATACCAGTAATATTTCCTGTCAACAAGGAGACTACAAAAGTAGGACAAATTATCCCTTCTATATTCATTTGGAAATGATCATCCCTTCAATCATGCATCATCAAAAAAAGTTGGGTTTGCCCCAAGTCAAATTTATGTACTAACTTGGTAAGCTCCATAAAGGCTAGGCCTAATAAGCTCTGCCATGCTGCCATCAATTACAATGAAGTTCTTGTTACCATTCTAGCTCTTCAAATGATTCAAATAACTGTGGAAACTAAATATTCAAACCTGCTCTAAATCCATCATCAAAAGGTTTTCAATGTGCTAGAAAGGGGTATTTAAAGGTTTTTTTTAAAAAACTTTAAATTGCTGCTACAAGACTGTTTTAAAGCTGGTCCAAAACTGCCTTCTAACAACTTTAAAAGATGTCATACAAACACCTTCAATAAACTGCTATACAAATACACTCTATGAAGTAATCCATATAGAGAACACACCAATAGCCTAGAAGAGGAAAATGAAAAGTTTATCTGTAGTTACATTTTACTCTAAAAAATATTCATATCAAAATCTGTTAACGTCAAACCAAAATTTTGTAATTTTCAAGATCCTAAGTTCAGCACCAACTACCCAACAGCCTAGAAAACTTGACAAGAAGACCCTGACTGTTCTTGTACGCTATAAGACAAGATGGTCAACAATGTCATGAATTATAGCAAGCACCTACAATTGTTTCAGCATGTCTTATCTTTTTAACTGATCCATCATCTTGAATATGTCTAGCATTATCTCAATCGTCAAAATCAACATTGTCAAGCTTTAAAAATATAGCATTCACTCCAATCTAGAAACAAAAATATGCATTCACAACTCAACTTACCCAGTATTCTGCTGGCCTCATTCTTAAGTTGTAAGTTGATTCCATACTCATGCAGTAAGCTCCTGCGTCATGGACCACCATTCCTGCCCACTGAAAGAGGATGCCCACTCACAGTTAAGCCACAAGTGTATGCCTTCAAAGAAGCATCACAAAATAATTTTAGAAACAATTAAATATCATATTGGAAAATCAATTCCTTCTCATCGTGCATGTATATTAGGTGTGATAATTATTGTCCTGTAACTAACCACCATTTCTGGAGTTGGAAGTTCCCTGTCCTTTCCTAAAAAGTCTGCAGACTCGCAGACAGACCCAACAACATCAAAAGTTTGAATTTTTTCCTTTGGGGCAGGTGGAGAAATTAGCTCAATGTGTTGTGTATCAAGAAGAATATCAATTAGAAACATCTCAAAATCTCAAAATCATTTTATGATTCATATTACAACTTTCAGACTGTGTGCCTGTCATGAGAAAGAATGGTCTATTTAGTATCTGGGAATCTCAATACCAGTAATATTTCCTGTCAACAAGGAGACTACAAAAGTAGGACAAATTATCCCTTCTATATTCATTTGGAAATGATGTCCTTCAATCATGCATCATCAAAAAAAAGGGTGGGTTTTTTTAAGTCAAATTTATGTACTAACAGTAAGCTCCATAAAGGCTAGGCCTAATAAGCTACTGCCATGTTACTGTCAATGCAATGAAGTTCTTGTTACCATTCTAGCTCTTCAAATGATTCAAATAGCTGACAAAACTAGATATTCAAACCTGCTCTAAATCCATCTCATCAAAGGTTTTCCAATGTCTTTGAAAATTATTTAAAGGTTTTTTTTTAAAAACTTTCAATTATTATACAAGACTATTAAATTTTAAAGGTAAGTCCAACACTACCTTCTAACAACTTTAAAAGATGTCATACAAACACCTTCAATAAAATACTATACAAAAACACTCTATGAAGCAATCCATACAGAGAACACACCAATAGCCCAGAAGAGGGAAATGAAAAGTTTATCTGCAGTTACATTTTACTCTAAAAAATATTCATATCAAAATCTGTTAACGTCAAACCAAAATTTTGTAATTTTCAAGATCCTAAGTTCAGCACCAACTACCCAACAGCCTAGCAAACTTGACAAGAAGACCCTGACTATTCTTGTACACTATAAGACAAGATGGTCAACAATGTCATGAATTATAGCAAGCACCTACAATTGTTTCAGCATGTCTTATCTTTTTAACTGATCCATCATCTTGAATCTGTCTAGCATTCTCTCAATCGTCAAAATCAACATTGTCAAGCTTTAAAAATATAGCATTCACTCCAATCTAGAAACAAAAATATGCATTCACAACTCAACTTACCCAGTATTTTTCTGGCCTCATTCTTAAGTTGTAAGTTGATGCCATACTCATGTCGTAAGCTCCCGCGTCATGGACCACCATTCCTGCCCACTGAAAGAGGATGGCCACTCAAAGTTAAGCCACAAGTGTATGCCTTCAAAGAAGCATCACAAAATAATTCTAGAAACAATTAAATATCATATTGGAAAATCAATTCCTTCTCATCATGCATGTATATTAGGTGTGATAATTATTGTCCTATAACTAACCACCATTTATGGAGTTGGAAGTTCCCTGTCCTTTCCTAAAAATTCTGCAGACTCGCAGACAGGCCCAACAACATCAAAAGTTTGAATTTTTTCCTTTGGGGCAGGTGGAGAAATTAGCTCAATGTGTTGTGTATCAAGAAGAATATCAGTTAGAAACATCTCAAAATCTCAAAATCATTTTATGATTCATATCACAACTTTTAGACTGTGTGCCTGTCATGAGAAAGAATGGTCTATTTAGTATCTGGGAATCTCAATACTAGTAATATTTCCTGTCAACAAGGAGACTACAAAAGTAGGACAAATTATCCCTTCTATATTCATTTGGAAATGATCATCCCTTCAATCATGCATCATCAAAAAAATTTGGGTTTTCCCCAAGTCAAATTTATGTACTAACTTGGTAAGCTCCATAAAGGCTAGGCCTAATAAGCTCTGCCATGCTACCATCAATTACAATGAAGTTCTTGTTACCATTTGTCTTGACTCCAACAACTCGACTCACAAGAACACCAGAGTTTGCAACAAGAGATCTCCCAGGCTCAACAATGAGTGTAAGATTTCCAGATAATACCGGCTCTCTTACCTAAAGAAACAGCCAATGGTGCAAATATACATCTTTAAAGTGTCTATATATATTCTCAAAATAGTTGTAACAAGGCCAGCACAGTAACTTGGGCAGCAAAAGAGTGTAAGTTTGAATAAAAAGTAACTTAGTTTAAGCCAATGCTTAAAAGCTTTAAGGACTTATAGAATTTATAAGATCCTTAGGGGTAGGAAGCGCTTCACCCTTGTGATAGTAATCAATGCCTAAACCTCCTCCAATATTTAGATACTTAATTTCAAATCCTTGACCACGTATTTGGTCAATATACTGGATCATTAGAACTGCAGCATCCTTAAATATGTTCACCTACAAAACCAAAGTAATATTAAAGAAAAATAATGTGCACCTGCTTACAGTTAACAAATTGGGAAAATCTCTTTACACATAAAACGTTTCAAGCAACAAAATTATCACTTCAGTCTCATACAGGAGTTAAATATTACATAAGAAAACCATAATATACTTTTAACTATCGTTTTGTACAGGAAAATGCAGTCCTGGGGTTTGTTAAAACCTTCATCATCTAAGCTAATGCGTTAGACTTGGACAACAGACATAAAATAATAAAACTTGTTTAAACAGCAGTGGCATATGTCTGGTTGGTCCATCTAATCACAAAGTGCAGTTCCACAATAGAATGAATTTCCTATGGTTAAATCAGAAAATTCTGACTGGCTGGGTAACAAAAAAATCATGATTACAAGTTATTTTACACTTCTTTTAAATTTTAGTGTCATCATTCTGGCCTTTTTCATCAACTTTCAGGAATTCTGTAGAACTCATTAATGTGGAATATTACACAACAAGGCAATAGTCCAGTGTTTTAGCTTTGGTTTTAATCTTATGCTTTTAGCTTAATTGTCAATGCTTCACAGAAGTTAACATTATAACTTATAGCCTAAGTCTAATAAATTTGGAATTAAATTATCTTTGAAACTTCGTCTCCATGTGAATGTACTAGAAGTGCAAGTTGGCACAAGACCTTTCTTATAATATCAGCACATGCAAACACCTTGTCTGATGTAGCTTCATATCTTCCTCTTCCGTTTTAGACATCCTACTTTTGTATTGAATCAATATTGCAAGCAAGGAAAACCAAACAGTTGATGCTGATTTTTATTTTATCCACCATGGAGAGAAAGTATGACACTGTTAGAAGATAAGTCAAGCAAGGAAAAGTTGGATCCAGCCTCAAGTATACATGTTGAAGACAATAGTTTTGACATGCAAATATTTTTACAAAAATGAATAGGTCAAACCCTTGATCAGAAATACCCACCATATGGCCATCCTCACAGTCGTTGGCTTCATATAGGAAATAGAAATCTAACAAGATAACCAATGACTTTCAATGACTCGTTAAAACAGCTGAGATTGACCTATCATAATTTTAGAACTTCAGCCAATCATTGGATTATAATCTAAGAGATTTTGCAAACTAACTTGCATTAAGCCAAAAACATTGAAGTAGAAAACAATACCAGTAAAACAATCATCCATAATTATGGAGCTTTTAGAAAGTGAAAAATCAGAAATTAGCGTTCCAGCAATTTTAAGAGATATTTAAAAATTTTAATACAAAATATTAATTGATCTCGAACAATAAATAATAATAGAACTAGCATTTGCACCAAGAGGTGCAAATTAAACGCCGGAAGTGGGGAATGTGGAAAACAGTAATAAAGTGAAATATATGAAAATTTTAGTTTCTATATATTTTAATGAAGTGTACACTGGAGCTTTAGGCCAAAGGAAAAATACTCAGAATACCACCAAAGAAAAACAACACAGTGATGGTATGAAAGAAAAATATTGAAATAGTAAAAATAGTTTAAGAACCAAATCAATGAACATACAAGCACGTGTAAGATGATAGACCATAGATGGGGGAACATAACAATCAGAGAATATACACAAAATTAGAATAGAGGGGGGCAGGGAAAGTATACACCATTACTCTGATACACATCTTACTCTAGTAGCACATATAAAAGGACTCACCAATGGCACCAAGGATGGCCATTGACTAATAGACACTTGTTAAGCCTGGCTCACAGTTTTGATGTCAACTGAATTTTAGTGCATATGTTTGAACTTGAAGCCTCAAAACAAGATCAACACATGGGAAAGCAAACTCAAAACAACCCAAAATCAGGCAATGCCTTGCTTCCATGTGAGGACTACTGTCAATGATATCCCAATCTTATCGGTTGGGAATAAAACCCTCAAGCTTTCACTTTACAGGAATCAAGTAGAATACAAATAGATGAAAGGACCAAAGTTAAGAGATAACAAAATATTGTTGTGTCAAACAACGAAAAATGGAAACCCATTCAATTAGAGCTAGCAACATCACTGCAAGCTTAAAAAGCCAATACTCCAAGATAGGAGGCATACAATTTGGCGCAATGTAGAGTCAAAGGATCTCTTTGGCACATAGCTTGGTGAAATATTAATTGTTGATGTTGATCTTGTGGGTTTTTTGGAGAATGACTGAATTCTTCTATTTCGATATGTTTCTTGTTTTCTTGTTCCTTGCCGATTTACCATGCTCACAGTGCTTGTTCTTTTTTTTTTTCCTAAAAATGTAGACTGAATGGAATCCATCTCATCCTCACAAGATGAAACTGGAGATCCCTTACTTTGGGAGCTGAAATGATCACGATCATGGCTCTTCAAAGAGCTCACACTTCTAGAAACTGTTGGGGAAATAGATTGTTGCCTTGATCTATTTACAGCCTCACTTCAAGGCCTTGATGCAGGAGACAACCCATGCCTTGATGCAGGTGATGAAAATAACTCCCTAGGGAAAATCAGGGCACTAAAAACCTCCCTAGGAAAACTCAAGGACACTTTTCCCCTGTTTTGAGGATGGTACCAAGTCAAAAGTGAGTGGTGTTCACTAGTGCACCTGGCCCATGGGAATTGAACTAGGGACTTGCACATCCTGTTGGATTACCAGCAACGTCCTAGCAACATTGGCATCAACCATTTGAGCTAAGCCCTCGGGACTTATTGTATGGTAACAGGGAAAGATTAAATTTAATGGATTTTGGTTGGCAGAAAGGGTTTCAACTTCTCAGAAAAATTTTGGCTGGAAATGAATTTAACTGTGAAACAAAATCATATTGTAGAATTTAAATTGTAGGCTTTATTAAGTTGGGGAAAAACTAGTTATAGTTGATTAGCTTATTCCTAGTTCTTCATTGTATTATCAAAGTTGGGAAAAACAAGATAAATTAATGGTTTTTGGTCAACAGAAAGGATTTTAAAGACATTATCGGCCAGTGTCTCAATTTATTGTGGCAGAGATTACTTAATAGATCTCTTGATTTAAGTGTTAGTGCTTCCAAGTTAGGGAAAATTTTGCTGGATTTCGATCCAGAGATTTTCTAGCCTTTTCACTATGTTTTGAAAATAGAGAAAGACAAGTACTTTTAATAGTTTTTTGTTGGTGAAAGGGTTTTAAAGGAGTTTCTGGGCAGTATTTTAATGAACATAATGGTAGAAATTAGCTCACAAGTGACAAGATTTCAACTTTTGGTGTTATTTGGAATTGGTCTTAATTTACTTTATTAATGTCTGGTTGAGGCTGCAATATTAATTATATGTTTTTATGGTGGATCTCAGGACTATGTACCAACTTTTTTGATAACTTCAGTGCAAATGTTGTGGTGGATGGCAACACGGTGAACCTTAGTCTGTGGGGTACAACAGGTACTAATGGTGGAATCGGAGTTCTTATCCAAGATTTGCTTGTTCTTTGGTAGTCTCTGTTTAAAGACATTCTATATTTCATGTTAAACTGTAGGATGCATTTATTTTCCTAGATGTGTTTTCTTGGGTTTAAAGTTCTTAAACAGACATTTTATGTGCATTTCTAGTTATTTCAAAGAGTAACCATTCTAGGAGTTTAGATTTTAGGCCCTCTCTGAAAATTTGGTGGAACAAGTCAAGAGGACTACAATAGATTAAGAGCTCTGAGCTACAGGGGAGCAGATGTTTTTATTCAGGCATTTTCTCTTATTAGCAAGGCAAGCTATGAGAATATTACCAAAAAGGTTTGTTTTATGTGGATTGTGCTTTATGCAATCTTATTTTGGGTTCTATTTGAAATAACTTGTGAGAAGTCAGATTTTTTCCACCCAAACAAATATAATATCTTGAAATTTTGATGAGAGGATGTCTTGTTTACTAAAATGGTTGTCTAACATAAGTTCCATAATGATTGTGCAGTGGCTTCCTAAGCTGAGGCATTTTGCACCTGGTGTTCCAATAGTTCTCGTTGGAACTAAAAGGTAAACGATCCTTTCCTTTGTTACATATTTGTAATTCAAAACATTTCCAAGCTAGAAAAAGGTTTCCAGAAGGTTTTTCCTACTTTACTTCAGTAAGTGTTTGAATCCAGATTTTCCATTCTTATAGAATGTTGTAACATTTACACCAAATGACAAGCAGATGTGCATAAATTGATATCCTATAACTTAGACTAGTATTATATTAACTATCTGACTTCTAAGCACAGCCCGCCACTATTTTCTCAGAACATAATTTTTCAAGATTACATGTATGTCAGATATCAGTTGAGTTGGGACTCAGGAGCATTGGATGTTTTCAACATTTATGTTATTTTAATGTGTATCTCAACGAGTCTTTGGTTGGTCATATGTTTGTCAAATAGAGTATGTAGATGCCATAATACCATAGATATGGTATAAAATCATGACTTTTTTACCGTTTCGCGCACAACTCATATTCAAAAATTTTAGCTTAGCTTACTGTCCCTTTTTGGTATTTAGAACATTTGGAGATGGCTCACATTTTTTATGTCAACTGCATTTTAGTGCATATGTTTGAACTTGAAGCCTCAAAACAAGATCAACACATGGGAAAAGCAAACTCAAAACAACCCTAACTCAGGCAATGCCTTGCTTCCATGCGAGGATTGATGTCAATGATATCCCAATCTTATCAGTTAGGAATAACACCCTCAAGCTTTCACTTTACAGGAATCAAGTAGAATGAAAATACATGAAAGGAGATAACAAAATATCGCTGTGTCAAACAACGAAAAATGGAAACCCATGCAATTAGAGCTAACAACATCACTGCCAGCTTAAAAAACCAATACTCCAAGATAGGAGGCATACCATTTGGCGCAATGCAAAGTCAAAGGATCTCTTTGGCACAGATCTTGGTGAAATATTAATTGTTGATGTTGATCTTGTGGGTTTTTTGGAGAATGACTGAATTCTGCTATTTGGATATGTTTCATGTTTCCTTGTTCCTTGCCGATTTACCATGCTCACAGTGCTTGTTCTTTTTTTTCCTGAAAATGCAGATTGAATGGAATCCATCTCATCCTCACAAGATGAAACTACAGATCCCTTACTTTAGGAGCTTAAATGATCACGATCATGGCTCTTCGAAGAGCTAACACTTCTAGAAACTTTTGGGGAAACAGATTGTTGCCTTGATCTATTTCTAGCCTCACTTCGAGGCCTTGATGCAAGAGACAACCCACACCTTGCTGTAGGTGATGAACCTCTTGTCCGTGATATGCGGAAATCACTTATTTATGTAAGAAGATTTGAAGGTGGCTCTGCTGTGAAATCATCGCCCGAATGCTACAAGAAACTATCTTTTTCCTTTGTCTGCATATCCTGGAAGAGAGTAAGGTCAGCATCATATCCCTATCCATAGCACGTGGGGTGATCTGCAGACTTCGTCCCCTTTTGTGTCGTTCCACTTTGTGGTCCCTTATAGGTGAACACCTTAGAGCCGGGGAAGGAGGCATTTTCTCCACACTGTTTCATAGGTCAGAATTTAGCTGGTGAAAGAATTCCCCAAGGAATTTCATGACTAGGAGTTTAAACTTTGCATTGTCTTTGCTTGCAGGCTTTGCAGAAGTTAACTGCGCCTAGTTTGCCTGTCTGTTGAACACAACAACCAAAAATTTCCGATCAGCTGGGTATGAAAACAAAGCCCAAAGCAGGACAGGGGATGAGCACGAAGCCCAAAGCAGGACAATTCATTACTATTATCGTAGGATGAACGGTTACACTTGTCAACTTTTTACTCGACAGAAAGGCGATGGGGAAATGTTTTGATTGGGTGGGGTGAACAGTGTTTTCTCACCCCACTCCAGCAAAGATAACACCTCCGGCGTAATTATTTACAACTTAACTAGAGTAATACAGAAAATAAACAGAAAGCATTCTACATTCCTATATCAAAAAATTCAGTCAATTCAACAACCAAACGAAAATTGATAATCAACAATGGAACACTTGAAAATGTGAACAGCAAACACCATTGTTCCCTTTACTTTGTTGGATTCTACAAATGAAAAATTAAATCAAAAGAGGGAATTGATTAATTAGAATTCCAAGTAGATAGATGGAACCTGTAATTGATCACCGATGTTGATAACAAAAGAATTAGGAATGGGGTTGACAGAAATCCAGTGTCCATTATTGAGCACTTGTAAATCGGGCACCTTATCCTGAAGAAGAAGAGTGAGTACAGGGGGGTTTGAATGGGCTGGTAAACTGAATGTAATCTCAGGATTGGGGCACTTTGGATAGTAGTTTATAGCCATTTGTTGCTCGTGCTTTCCCAACGCTTTGTCAGCTAGGAAGTCAGCTTCCACTCCTAGGCTCTCAGATAATGCCTCCAGCAATCTCAGAGCAAGTGCCCTTAATTCTCTGCAATATATACTGGCACATTCTCTGCCATACTCATCAAAATTACACAAACATATCTAACAAAAGAAAGAAACAAAATATTAACCTATAATTAATAGGTTTCGAAGGCCAAGTATGAACATGGTCTTCTAACGGATAACAATGATGTCTAAGGCAGTCCCGCCAGTTGAACACTTGATCTTTGTGGACATTGAAGCTGGTACACAAACGTGTTTTACTGAATGGATTGTCAGAATAGTATTCCATTCGGTCTTCCACATGCATAGTGAAAAACTCCTCTGCCACTTCCACCATCTTGTTGCTCACCACATCTGGAATGCCATGATTGATTATCTGTTTGTACATGCAATAATAACAATAAGGTGAATGCCAAGTCAATCTCTCCCAGAATAGTCATTCCATCAGTTCCATTGAAGGGGGCCCATCCATCTGTCACATTTGCTAGGCTAACAGATTTATTAACCCCAATTTGGAGAGGGTTTGGATCAGAGTGTTCGATGAAGATATGATTCACAATCCGAGGATAGCTATTAGTCAATGGACCAGTACTTCTCGCTGTCAAAGATTTAGTATTTTGAGGATCCAAGGCACTTTTAACAATAGAGGAAGGCTTTCTCGAAGCATGATATGTTGCATATGTGATGAAGGTTAATATCAAAACATAAGTTCTGTACACGCTGCGGCTCAGTTTTGATTGAAAAACTATAACCGATCACAAAAATTAATCTCTTTAAAAAAAAGATATATGAAGAAGATTTTTTTGAGAAAATACTGCAAACTCCATTTACAAGCATAAAACAGAGCATCTGAGGAAAGATCCCTAGAGTAGCCCCTTAAACAGCATCATAGGATGTTAAGCTACATCCCCAAAAAATTAACAGAAGGCAGGCTCTGCGCAGCCAACGACCTACAATCTGCCAAAATATATGTTCAACTTATTGGCCATGGAAAAATAAAGAGGGCCGACATCATTGTCCTCACAAAAACTCACTGTCACTTTACACTGCAACTCAGCAGACATCAACTTGTAAAAATTTATGATTAGGTCTACCCCTCTTCATCTGTACGGTCCCCAGGTTTAGTAATTCCTTTCCCCATGGCAAACTGGGCCATGCAACACTATTCTCATGGCTCCGAGCAAAAACCACTGAAGTCCCCAACTTATACAAATATGAAAAACAATCAAAAATAAAATTATGAATTCATCAAAGGATCAATACCTGCGAATGAAGAAAAACCTACAACCCTGAATCCATTACTCCCTTGTTCACCCAACCGACATCTGGCGACTCTGCTGATGAAGAATAGTCTTGATCGAGATTTTCTCTGGTAAGCTATAAATATTCCCTAAAAATTGGTTTTCATTTAATACAACCATCTGGCTCAAATCATAGTAAGACAGTCCAATAATTAAGCTAGGTGCAAGTTCACAAGAAAGGTCAGTCTCTGTCACTATGAAAAGAAGGATCTCGGTAACATCTCAATCTCAATGACATCACAGTGTTGAAATTACCTCTGCCTCAATTCAGTACTACTCTTATAAGATTATTTCGATACCACAACAGTGAGGAGAATGAGTTATAAAGGTGTATTTACAGTTAAGGCTCAGTGTGACAAAAAGATATCAGTATAATCCGTATTACAGTGAAGATCTTCAGTGTTATAATCACAGGTCAACTACAGTCTCGGTATAATCAAACACATGATAAGTATGACACTACAATTTGGAACTACCATAGTAAAAAATCTATCACTGTTTCGTGCTACCACAGTGAGAAAGGTCTCACTGGTTCAGTGCCATCACAGCTTGATGAGAAGTATGCCATTTCAGTTTGATGGTATCACATAGGGTCTCACAGAAATGGTCAACAGAAGTCAGAGACATGTACAGTGAAGTATTTACAATCAAAGCACAAAATAAGGTCAAAATAGTAATATGTATACACAGTGAAATAGTACATTCGAGGATCTCAGAATAGCTGCTTACATTGAGTTTGAAAGAATCTGAATTCTTTCCTATGAAGTTGACAGTGCAAGAACCAACTAAAAGAAAGAACTAGTTTGAAGGTATAACAAATCAGATCTAACTATGTAACTAGGTAGGTCTTCATTATAATGACTATGTAATTATGTACTTATGTAAAGATGAAGTCAATAATAATAAAATGAATCTTTGGTTTACTTGCTTCATGGGTTTGACACCGGCTTGGAGAGGAATTTATAATATTTTAAATGAGTGCTCATACACATCCTAATTCCTTTTCATTGAATAAAAATTATTTTTTTAAGATCAAACATGAAAGACTACTAACTTACATATGTAGGCATGACATGCCTCTCCAATAATCATTTACCTCCATTGTGGAAGACAAATATATAAGATCCAATGTTCAAATCGAATAAGCATCAATTAATATCATATTATCTTGGTGAAGAGAAGCTAAAGAATAGTGTAGGAGAGAAAATAAACGAGACATATTTTTAGACCCCTGGATGGAATTTTTGGACCTATATTTTTTCTAACCTGTAGACCTGTAGTAAGGACATTAATCTCTAAATTTAGGCCAATGTAGCATCCACAATTTTGGCCTATTTCAGGCCTAAAATTCAACCCTATGGCCATTGTAATTTTGGCCTATTTTAGGTGTAGGATACATATAGACTCATATCAACATTCTACAAGGACCTATGTGTAGGATACATATAGACTCATATCAACATTCTACAAGGACCTATTTGAGGCGAATTCAACATTCTAAAAGGACTTATGTCAAAAGGGCTCAAATCATAGTAAGACAGTCCAATAATTAACAGTCAATAGTTTGCATTGTTACTAAACTAGGTAACACTTTAATTTTACATTATTACTCAACTAGTGGCTTAACAGTTTATAACTTTTGAGGAATCCAGAGCTAAAAATTTCCTGAGTTTTACCTTGTTAGAAAACTTGAAGGCATGCCTGAAATGGGTCAGAGTATCAACCAGTCTTCTCTTCTCCACCGTAAGACTCAGCAACTCTTTTCTACTTCGTCAGGCCAATGTTTCAGGATCACACCTTTGGTGGGAATGCCATATGGGCAACTCCATAGGAACTTTAGATGCACACTCAACAATTTTAGTCCCACTTAATTACCATCTTTACTATTTACCTTCCATAGGCTCACTTGCCTTAACAACCACTTGCTTAATTAATGGTGGGTACAACACTTAGAACTGAACGAGATTTAACTTCTTGAACTTCCGAGGCCTGTCAAGTATAAGATCACTGTCCAAATTATTAGCTTCTTCCAAGGCCTTTTCTGCAAAAGAGACTGCAAGAGTAGGATCCCATGAAGTTAACTCCAATGCAAGCCCATAATCTGTATCAACAACCTCAAAAAATTCAGGATACTTGTTGCATAAATTAGTTCTAAAATCCATTGGGAGACCCATATCAGTAGCTAAGTGGGCAATCTTCTCCATCAATACCCTCTTGCTCATAGACATCATTAAAAGCTTCCTGATATTCTCAACAAAGAGGCCCTCCATTTGAGATTTAATCTGCACTTCTTCCAAGTGCAGCTGTTGGGGTCAATGTGAAATAGAATCAGTATCCTGGACTTGTTCATTGTATATTTCAATCATTTGAACAACAACCTCATATATAAAGGTATCCTTTCTTTGTTTTGATATCTGGAATAAGTCATTCAAGGCTCGATAGTTCACACCCCAACTCTCCTCTGTAGACTCCTTGAATTAACAATGATCAAATTCTGCTTTGGCTATTAGAATAACCATAATAGACAAGTTAGGGAAGTAAAGGCATTTATATTACCCACCTCTTTCTAATAATACTAGTAATTTGTAACCTTCACAAATTACAAGACAATCCTCCAAGCATATCCTATCGAAGGTCTCTTCCAATTCTGTAGAGCCACATTCTTTTGGAAATGTGATACCAAGCACTTTGCTATACCAACCTCAATGATTAATTTTTTTTTATGTTTCATCAATGGAAAGAAGAGGAGCTTTAAGAGAAATTCTATGGAACTGCTTCTCACTAGTTT
>JAXQQM020083152.1:0-198297 GCA_034641835.2 Pinus albicaulis | reverse complement strand
AACACTACTTTTGTTAATATTTCTAGCTTTAAGCCTTCACTCATTGTACATACCATTATTTGATAAAAGGCCACAAAGAGAAAAAAAAAAAAACATAGAAAAAATAGAAAAAGAGGGCAGATTCAAAAAGAACGTACAACCCCATACCCAAAAATAGTACTGTTGAAAGTGAGCAACTTTAAATGCCATTGTTGGTTCAAAGAAAAGGTCTTGTTTCAGTCATTTAGCCTAATCATGGGTGAACATGTTTTAAATTTATTGTTGATAAGTTAGTGAAAGAATGTTGGTCAAATTATTTGAGCTTGGCTTGTCAAAAGAAAATATATTAGGAATGAAAGATACTGGCTCCACATGCTTAAATCTGAACCAAAGAGAAGGATAGGGATGATTATCAAGTGATGAAACATAGCCCTCACACCTTCTAGTTTTGTTTGCTTATGAAAATAATGTTTGTGTGCAACTTGTCTCAATGCCACAACTCATGATGAATCATATTGCCTAATCCTGGTTTAATTCATGCTTTAAATTTCTTTCCAGTGGCTTAGAGAATGAATTATGTCATACTGTTTAATCTTGATAGTCAAATAGTCCAGGTAGAGAATAAGAAAAGTTCACTAGCATAATCTGAACTCTCGGAAGAAATAAGTGTAGAAGTAGATAGCTTTTTTTTCTTTCAAAAGAAAAGATGTCAATGTGTTTGTCAGTTCAAGTGCACCCAAGGAGGAGAAAATGTTAGGAAAGTAGGTTGGGTAGTGTTGAAGAGGTAAATCCCCTCTGCGGACAGAGGCGATCCCTACTAGCCCATAACGGGTCTAGCAACAATCATCAAATGTTACAGTGCAAGTTCCTAATTGCGAATAAATAGACCAACGATGGAGGCCTACCTGGAGTCCAACACTATGATTCGTAGAAGAGACAGTGTTCCCGTTCGTTAGCCTCGGCAGATCACGATCCCCACGATCTCCGTGAATGGACACCTGCACATGCAAGAAACAACACGAATACAAGCATAAAATCCAGAATACGCAACTATATATCAGTCAGAAAGGATATAACTCATCATTATCATAAGTGAAAAGCAGAGTGGAACCATAACCAGTAGTCATTCATTAATAAGCAATCGAAAGAGAGTACAACCAATGTTCTGACGCTGAGGTCTCCTTCGGAGGGGTCTCCAGTAGAACACGTCTCGCAAAGCCTGCCAAGGATGGGACAAGCCTCTCTTAGAGTCTCTCGACGATAGTCTCCTTGCTCGAGTTTGGCCTTAAGGGAAGAATGAGGGCTCTTGCAGCATTAAGGCTCTTGGGAATTTGAGAACTTGGAGATTCAAAACTTGGGCACTTCAAGACTAGCTTGCAATGGCAATGGGCAAGCTTTTATAGATGGAGGAAGGGGAGTTGGGATCCCTATAATTGTGGGATTGGCCCTATCTTCAAGGAATCTTCCATGAGAGGTGGCAAACCACTTCCCTTTCATGGAACTCCCGGAGCCAAACCTCCCAACTCAAGATAGATAACAGTTTCTGAGTCTGTTGAAACGAAACTTCCGCCATTTTATTTAAAAAACACTCCTTAAATTGGCTGGCGCGACTGCGACTCTGGGACAGAGCGCTAGTTGGCGCAGCCTCTTTGTAGGATTTTCCCTATTGGCGTGAGTGATGGACTGGCTACCCGCGCCGATGCAAAAAGGGGTGTTTTATGGTTTTTTGCAAGGAGATGTCTTCAGGGAAATTGAAGCTCATGTTTAGAGGAATGCAATGATAGTGGTTTCAAGGCATGACATTGCTCACAGGTCACAGAATGGGCCCTCCAATGTGCGGGACGGGGAATGGTAGGGACGGTGACAAATTACTGTGTAACAGATGCCCCCTAAAGCATGAGGCCCGAGAGAGAGAGAGGGGTGAAATGCTTTACGAGAACGTGTCCAACTGAAACTTCGCCGGCAGAAAACCTGCGTGGAGAAATACAACTGATATCTCAAGTACATGATGTATATGTGGTATGGACGCAGCCATCCAAAACATAGTATACAATAATCCAGATCCAAGGTATGGATGCAGCCATCCAGTGAGGATCGATAAATAGACTCAGGTATGGTCGCAGCCATCCAGTGAATAAGTCATGTAAATAATAATCCACAAAATCGCAGCCTGGATTACAACAGACACAATCCAGGGTCTTGCGCTCCATCTCGACCCAAACAAAGTACAAGTTCAAGCATGCGAATATGTGAGCTGAAGTCGAACATGCAAGAACATCGTCTGATTACCAGCCAATGATGAAAGCTGTTAATAGACGCGAGAGGAACCACCAATAATGACGATGGCCCTCAAGGTACTACAGGTACAATCTACGGCATGTGAATCAATGAGCTGGCGTCGAACACCCATAGAATCACTCGATCGGAGGCCAATGATGAAAACCTCACGTCGAATGCGACGAACCTGCCATTGAGGCATGCAGGCTCCAAGGTACCATAAGGGAGTCTCTAGATTAGCTTCCTGGATAATGAGCTGAAGTCGACAGGAAGTGACCTTGATCGAAGGTGGGCCATAATGTTTCCCACATCATCGACACGAGACAGAGGAACATGATGTTTTTTTTTGTGAATCAGGATCGTATGAGAATCAGAGGAAGGTTGATATTTGCAGAGGTCAACTTCTCTTGAACATATAATGGCACAAATAGTGGTTTTGGCAGTATTTGACATCAACGGATCAGAGGTCATGGTGACGAGGCAATGAGCAGAGGAGAGGTCAAAAAGGATTATCCAAACCCACGGAAGCAAGTGAAAAAATGAGATGAGATGTCCCCAACCCGACACGAATGCAAACAAGTGCCATGTTCAAGAGCGACATACTGCCGACACGACAATGATGATGGTTCCATTTTTCCCCCACCATTTCTGGCGAGTACCCCAATTATTTTTTATAACAAGCTTGAAGGGGATAGCATATGCTTGTAATATAAGTCCGCCCTTCGGGCGAATCCATCCTAGTACATTTAACGAGCCCTATGAAGGAGGAACTCGGAGAACGTCATTTCGACTGAATCCGATGTCATCAGGTTTTAACGAGTATGACAAAGGAAGAACTCGGCGTCTTTTCATGTTTAGAGAGTTTGAAAAGACAGCAGAAAAGTAAACTCCAAAAGGGTCCCTTTTCGTAAATAGTTTATCAGACCCGAAAAGGTAGAAAACAATATCCAAGAAAACCTCCTAGTCGCGATAGGCTAGGGTATTCCTTTTTCGTAAATAATCCATCCCAGCCCGAAAAAGGGGTAAACGTATACTGGGTAGATGTCGTTTCGCAGCCACTTTAACGAGATCGAAACAACAAGGGCCTCGGCAATCTTTTCATGTTTAGAGAGTCAGAAAAGAGCTGAAAGATGACTCCAAAGTGACTTTTTCGTGTTTTTACCGAGTCCGAAAAAGTATAAAATACAACTCGTTTCGCCGTTTACGTTGCATAAAAACCTGTTGCTGCACAGAAAGGCAAGTGTAAAATCCATTTTCGACAAAACATACGAAATTTTAATGAAAAAATGACTTTTTAAACCTAAATAGAGCTCAAAAAGTTATAAATAAGTCTAAATGGTAAAAATAAAATTACTTTTACTTTTTACCTGAGTGAAGAGCAACATTGGTCCATTTACTGTGCAAACTTCTGGCGGCGATTATGACCGATCCGGGCTACCATTCAGAGTTCCGTCAGTTCCAGGTAAAAGGTGCTTCCTCATACTTCATTTCAATCCATTTTTTAATAGTTTTCCATCATGCAACAGACTTCTGTGGCAAATTTTTGAATTTTTAGGGCTCCGCTCATTGGCGCGGGTATCGGGCACGGACCCGCGCCAATGGGCTTTTATATGCAAAAGGCTCGCGCCAACTGGTGCGACTGTTCCTAAAACAACCGCGCCAGCGGCCGAACCCAATTTTCCGCCTAAAAATTCGACATTTTGATCAATTTGAATGAATTTTGAAGCTCAACAGAGATCTAATTAAAGGTTTGTGACCATGTTGATGCAGGAAACCGAGCAAAATGGTGATTGAGTGGAAAGAAAGAGAGCATGGGGAAGAGGACGAAATGGCCATGGAAAATGAGGCCTGCATGAATGCCCTCAGAAACTGTGGGCTCAAGAAATTCTTCCTGACACCTTGTTTACGAGCTCAACCTGAGCTACTTCAGTACCTGGTGAGAATTTGGGATGAACAAGAACAAGTATTCAAGCTACAAGACCAGGTGTTAGAACTGGACGTTTCTGATGTGTACTTCATAACCGGACTGTCGCGCGGAGGTCCGGTACCCATACTGACAGGGAGCAGACCGTCGGGTGAGAAAATGGAGGAAGTGATGGCACGAGTGTGCCCACGGGCACAAATGGGATCAGGGAGTAAAAAGGTGGATATCCACACTATCCCCGATCTGGCACTACGAGTAGTGCTACATACCATCATGCGGACTGCGGGATCGCAGGCACCGCACGAAGCGACGAAAGCCCAACTCTTACTGGCTTCAGAGTGCATGAGTCCCATACTGTTTGACTGGGCCACAGCAATAACGATCAACAACAAGAGACAGCTGACGAGATGAAAACAAGCCAAGATGAAGCAGTTTGGCTACAGGTCCATCCTGGTATCGTTCATTCTGGAATGATTACCAATCTTCCAGGGCCAAGGGGCCGTTGTAGTGGAGCCGATACCACGAGAGCCGAGAATGGCTCGCTGGGCAGCACTAATGCCCAGAGCAGGAGGAGGCCAACAGATGTCCTAGAGGCCAGAGTTTTTTGGGTGGTTGCGGCACCAGTTGATTGTAGTTGAGGACTGGCCTTATGCCGGGACAGACTTTACTGGAGACCCAGATCTCCCACTGCCGGAGGGAGAGGATTGGGACGAAGCGCTGGGTATGATATGTTTTTATTTTTTATGTTTTATGATTTTTTGTTAATACATGTCCGTTCTGACCGCAGTTACATGCGTATGCAGATGTTGGCCCAGAGAGACCAGCCGGGATGTCTCCTATCACACGGAGAACTCAGCTCGCAGTCGATCCTCATGAGGAGGGTGCGGAAGGAGGAGAGTTGGTCCAGAACCTCGAGGGGATTGCCCGAGGGATTCCAGACTACGCCTGGCTGGCGGATGTACCGTTAGCATATCATAGACATACGGTGGGAGTGCCTAGTCGCCTCCACCGTCTACTGAGATGCCTAGTGCGTGCGGTGACTTGTTATCATGAGCACCACGCAGACTAGCCTCCTAGGGTTTTATTTCATGCATATTTTTTAGAGACGTGTCGTCTCCGGATGTAATAAGACGAACATGTATATTTTTTGATCTTATGTGACACATGCTATGTAAACATTTCAATATCTATCTATATACATATCTATTTCTGGATGGATTTTCCTTTCACATGTGATGATGTTCTTATAAATTGCGCAAATGTCTATCTAAAACCATATTAGCTACTGCATCTGTTAGTGTATTCATGTGCCGGGGTATATGTTGATATGTAATATAGTCAAAATTTCTTTCCAGTAAACGAACACGCAGATACAGACGTAAAATGTGTGGATTTCTTACTGAATAGTGACCATTGAGTTGTGATACTACGAGTTGTGAGTCTAGATATACAAGCAATTCACAGATACCAAGGTTTACAGCCTCAGTTAATAATTCTAAAACAACACTATATTCCGTGATGTTATTTGTAGCACGTCCCAGACACACACCTTGCAGGTTCACCAACTCACCAGCAGGATCATAGATTACCCAGGCTGCCGAAGACAGATTCCTGGTACTGCGGGAGGCACCATCCGCGAACCCAACAAACGGATTGATGGACATCTGCACAATCAGGAAGACCCGATCAACAGAAAGACGTTTACATTGCACACCACACCACACATGCACACAAATGAATAAACACACCTATGTACACACACCACACAAAAAATGACTTTAAGCGTAGTATTTCTTCAGGTACAGCCCATTTCTGGGCTGCGCCAGCGGAACTCCTTCATAATCTATAAGCTCATAGGCCCCATTCTTTAATACCCGTTTAACTATATAGGGCCCATGCCACATGGGTTGGAACTTCCCCGCCCCAAGCTTATCGTGTGCTTGATCATACAGGAGGACAAGGTCCCCTTCAACGAAGGAACGTGGTGAAACAGATTGATCGAAATGAGCTTTGACCCGCTTTTTTTGTGCCTCAATCACTAAGGCAGCTAAGCGGCGGGTTTCATCTAACCGTTCCAGATACAGGAGACGCTCTTCTTCAGCAGAAGTGTCGGGTAGAAGTTCTACAGCTAATTTCAACGAAGGAATCTCGCATTCAACCGAAAGAGTGGCTTCCAGACCATACACCAGTTGAAACGGTGTAAATCCAGTTGCACTCTTAGCAGACGTTCGGTAAGCCCAAAGAGCTGAGAACAGTTGGAGGTGCCAATTTGATTTATGAATTCCAACTGTTCGTTGAAGCATGGTGACCAAAACCTTGTTCACTGCTTCAACCTGGCCATTTTCCTGAGGGTAATATGGCGTTGAGCTATCGTGGCGTAAGCCCAACCTCGATGTCAGCTCGGCCATCATATAATCTCGGAAATGAGTACCATGGTCGGTAACGATGGCCTGAGGAACCTCGAAACGTGCAATGATGTGGTTGAAGATGAATTGAGCAGCTGTTTTACCGTCGGCCGCAAGTGTAGGCATCGCTTCGGCCCACTTGGTGAAGTAGTCGACAGCTACGATTATATCTGCATGCCCCCCGGCCGAATGAGGGTTACACGTCATAAAATCCACGCCCCATTTCACAAAAGGGCCAATGGTAACAACAGGATGCAAAGGAAGAGGTGGCGCACGCATCTTGCGCTGAAACACCTAGCACGCGTGACATTTGCGGACTGCCGTAATACAGTCTTTGAATATTGATGGCCAGAAGTATCCTGCTCGCAAAATCTTTTGAGCAGTAGCATATCCGGACATATGTCCACCATAGGCGCCACTGTGGCAGTCATTGAGGGCCTTTTCAGCCTCTTCCAAGGTAAGGCACCGGCGGAGCATCGAATCTACTCCAACATGGTATAAGGTATCTCCTACGATACGGTAGGGTTGAGACTGATGCCGAATTCGACGTCGGGCATCTTTAGTCAACTCAGACCGAAATGTGGAGGTCTGAAGATACACAATGATATCGCCATACCAAGGGTCACGAGTACTGATGAGGAAAAGAGTTTCGTCTGGTATATGGTCTTCAGAGTGTGAAGGAGCAGAGTCCGTAGGGAGAGAGCATATAAGATCTGCGAAAACCAGTGATTTAGTTGACTTAGCGGTGGTGAACTCTAAGTCAAACTCTTGCAGGATAATGATCCATTTGGAGTACTTTCCCCCCAGTAATTTTCGAGAGAGAATATACGTCATGGGGTTACAGTCTGAAACCACGGTAATCATGCGCAGCAAGATGTAATGGCGAAAGCGCTGCACAGTGTGTACGGCAGCTAAAGCCAACTTCTCGACGTGATCATAGCGTGTTTCCATGTCGAGGAGGTTCCGTGACAGATCATAAACAACATGTTCATTACCTTCATCGTCATCCTGCACCAGAACCATAGCAATGGTGCTAAACGCGGCGGCAAGATACAAAGTGAAATCGCGGCGATAATCAGGAGGACGAAGCAAAGGAGCATTAACAAGTAACGTCTTCAGCTTCTCAAAGGATTGTTGAGCAATTTCGTCCCAATGGAAGGGAACGTTTTGCTTTAATAGGCGTGTGAATCCTTTAGCCACCTCCGCGTAGTTCGGGATAAAGCGTCGAAGGAAGTTCGCTTTTCCCTGCAGACTCTGTAACTGATATAACGAGGAGGGTGATGGGAGGTTGATGATAGCCTCGAATTTTAAAGGGTCAAGGCGAATTCCGTCTTTGGAGACTATGAATCCCAAAAGACGGCCAGAATCCACGCAGAAGACGCACTTATGAGGATTGAGCCTAATATTGTAGCGCCTACAGCGGAGGAAAATCTGGCGGAGGTGTTCAGGGTGATCCTCTCGCCCAGCTGAATGAGCTGGCAAGTCGTCCAGATAAGGCTGAACGATATGGCGAATGTCATGGAAAGCATAAGACATCGCACGCTGAAAAGTGGCTCCAGCGTTCTTCAAGCCGAACGGGAGCTTTTTATACGCGAAAGTACCCCACGGACAGATGAAAGTAGTCTTGTGTTGATCCTCAGGTGCAATATTGATCTGATTATACCCCGAGAAACCGTCCATTAAGGAATAAATCTCACTTCCGGCACATTCGTCGATGATCTGGTCTATGAACGGAGTGGGATAGTTATCCTTTGGACAGGCGCGATTGATGTCGCGATAATCGACACAGACCCTAATAGTACCCTGCTTTTTATCGACAGGGACAATGTTGGAAACCCATTCTGTGAGGGGGATAGGATAAATAAAGCCCGCGTTCAGAATTTTTTCAACTTCTGCCTTAATTGCAGCGGCGTTACGAGGATGCATGGGGCGTAAGCGTTGGCGCACGGGCTTCGCACCAGGGTAGGTTGGAATCTCATGCACTACGATACTGGGATCAATCCCCGGCATTTCCTCGTAGGACCAGGCGAACACATCTCTGAATTCTTTAAAAAGATTAGTATAGACTTGAATCTCATCAGGAGAACAAGTCACTCCCACGTGAATATTCTCAACGATCCCCGGTTTAACGGAGATGTTGATTGGAATGGTTTGAGTGATGTTACTCAGGTTACCTTCCGAAAAGACCTCGTGCGTCAAGATGGGCGTTTGAAGAGGAGGGGTAGGAACCTGAGACACGTAACGCTCTAGACAATCTGTCATTGCCCCTAGGCTAGGCATAAAAGAGGAGCGATGATGTCCATCGCCCCAAGGCAGCTCCTCAAGAGACATAGTTTCAATGATGGATTCATCGGAAGGAAAAGTCTCTTTTAGAGGATCAGGTGAATCGGCCTGACCAAGCCAGGGGGATTGAGAGTAGACGTCTAGAGCCATGCTCAAAGGAGCATGCTGAGGAGGTGGAGGATCAGATGTAGCAATAATTTCACAGTAGCTAATCTCTACTGGAGTCAAGGGCATTGATTCTCCAAACTCAAACACCTGCTCAGGCGTAGGAATAAGCCAGGGGTCATCAGACCTAGAAATCATGTTAACTTGAGCGGTGTGCGGTGGTGGTGCGGGAAAGATACCCATGAGGACGGGGTCTTTGAAGAGACCGGGTCCTACACTGTCAGGGGGATTCAGAATCTGATCCACGTATGGAACGTTGTTCTAGGAGGTGGAGGTGAAGAAGGACAACTGATCCACTGTGACGATTTTGCCCTCATGAGGGAACTTAAGAAGTCGAAAGACGGTGGACGGCACGCAGAGCATGGCATGAGTCCAGCTGCAGCCAAGAAGTATATTGTAGTTGAGCCTGGCGTCAACCACTTCTACTTCCACGTTGATAGTCTTCCCCTATAAAGTGATCGCTAAACTCTCAAGAACAACTAGGGTTTGGATTCTCGACCATCAAATGCCTCTAGGGAATTGGGAGATGACGAAAGGGCTGGAGAGCCAATGGCCTTCCAGCAAGCGGACGACATAACACAGGTGGAGGCACCTTCATCCACGACGGCCCTATGGATGTTAAGACCGTTAATCCCTACTTGAATAACAAGAGCGATCTGATGTGGAAGTCGAGGAGTGAAATTCTCTAAATCGAAGGTGAGAAGACTCAAATTGGTGGGATCAATGCCTCCGATTGCAGACAATAAAGCCTTCTGTTGTGAAGGACAACTTTGAAGAACTTCTAGTGCAGACATAGTAGAAGGCGCCTGTGCCAGATCCTCAAGAATGCTGTAGTGATGAGTGACACGGGCATTTGGATTATAAGAAGATCTTCGTAAGACACCTTTAGAAGGTGGCTTCACAATGGGTTCAGGAGTAGGCTTCTCGATTTCCAATGAACCGGAGATAGGTGGGGGAGGTGGTCCATCTGCAACTGCCTTCCCGAGTGCCTGCCGTGATTCGTTGTAATCCTTCAAACGCGTAGCGACGGAGATAGGTGTAGCACCATTCATCATAAAACCTTAGGACCCAAATGGTGCAGATGGTGACGGTTGTTCAACCATCTGGGTCTGCTGAGACGGGAATGGCTCTTTAAGAACTGCCAGAGTCCCTTTAGAGCCCTCGAGAAGTTGATTAACCTCGGATCATCGTGGACAATATTTGGTATAATGGTCTCCTTCATAAATGAGGCAGGGGTACTTCTGTTTACGTTGAGAACCATCCTCAGTGCGAGGTTTAGATTCTGGCTTTGGGGCGTCGGATTTAGATTTTCCTTTGCCCTTATTTTTCCCCTTGGAAGTTTTCTCCGTAGGATTGGCCTGAACGCAATTCACCTCCGCGGTTTTGCCAGAATCGGACGGGGCAGGATTAGCAGGAGTATTGTTGGAAGAATTAGACTTCTACTTCCCATTCGAAGATTTCTTCGAATTCTGAGACACGGAACCAATGACACCATCCACTGCAGGGGTAGGTGGAGCCTTAGAGGTTCCGAACCATGGAGCATCAGGCAAGATATCATAAAGCGTGCCGGATTGAGAATACACAAGATCCAGATATTGGGCACGTGCAATGGCTTGTTCTTCCGTCACACACGCTCCCATCGCAATATCTTGAGCGATTTTATTCACGAAGGAGGTGGTGAACCAGTAAGTTAGTATCTGATCAGGTATATGAAACTTGATCAGTCTACGACGGCACCGCCACTCATGAATGTGATCAGAAATGTGAGTGGCCTTGTCCTGCTTCAAAGAAGTCAGGAGGTGCATCCCGGCTTCATAACGAACCGGTAACTAAAAGTGCGTCAGAAAAGCCATGGCTAAGGAATTGAAATCTTGGAAGATGCCATGGGATAACTCGATGTACCACTTAGCAGCAGCTCCAGTCAAAGTGCGCTGGAAGAGGCGCAGACGAATTGAATCATCGACCCAAGAGTTAGACGAACACCAAAGATGATACGTCATCACATGCGCTTGGGGGTCCTCTCCAGCTTTACCCTCAAACTTGGGGCAGTCACCTGGTATCTTGGTAGGAACCGGAGGCCAATACGGATTATGAAAAATCAGATCATTGGTCAGTTTTAAAACATCCGGAAACTCTAAGGTGGCCAGGAATGGCAATGGCGGATTAACCGGCATGCCAGGCCCGGGATGAGGACCGGTACCTGTACTCCACAATGGTTGTGAATATCCTTGCCCCCATGGGTTCTGTCTCGTAGGATTCTGACCGTAGGGGGTGTAGGTCATATAACCAGACTGATTTGGATGCTGGTAACCAGTGTGTGGGGCTTGATAACCAGAGTGTGGACCCTAGTTAGGATTCGGCCCTGTATAAGCAGCATTTGGATTTGGCTGCTGAGTATAGGTATAACCGGGTGGAGGAGGATAATACTGAGAGCCTCTGGGGTGGTTAGAATTCAGTTGAGATTGACCATGAGGATAATAACCGCCCTGAGGATGAGTCGACTGCTGATAGGTGGAACCCAGCGGAGCCTGATAACTAGGGCGCAGCTGTTGATTTGGCTGTGGCATCGAATGAATCGGCTACTAGGCAGGGTTAATAGAATGAGCGGGCTGCCGTGAGTGAACAGGTTGACCCGGATAAACAGGCGGCACCGGTTGTGCAGGTTGACCTGGCTGTAAAGGAGCCCCAGGTTGTACTGGATGGGCCGATTGGCCTGAAGGTGGAACACCAGGTTGTACCGGATGGGCCGGTTGGCCTGGTGGAGGAATAGGGCCAGGTGTTTACTGGTAACCGGTTTTACCTGGAGCAGAACCATAGGATGGTCCCGGCTGATATGCAATGTTAGAAACAATAGGATACTGCGGTTGCATTGGTTTAGAAGGCTGGATTTTCCCCCCAGGACCATAGACCGGTCCTGGTTGGTACCCCGGCTGAGGCTGGACAAGTTGACCGGAAGGGATGTAGTACTGTCCTTCCGGACTGTATGATGGCCCTTGATGGCCCGCAGGATAGCCCTGCACGGGCTGCGCCTGTGGGTCATAAGGATAGCCAAGTTGGCCCAAAGGTTGGCCTTGGAAAGGTTGCCCTTGCGGGTTATAAGCCTAGTTATAAGGTAAACCTTGAGCATGGAGGTAAGCCTCAGGAGCGGGCAGACGTAAAATGTCCCCGTGCTCATCATACTGACCTGGAAAAGCATACACGGGCGTACCATCCTGTGCATAGTGCGAAAAGTAAGAGCGGTTGGGATCTTGGGAGGATGGTCCAACCTCGGGGTTCGGCTGTTGCAAGGACAATCGATACTCCTCCGGAGAGATGTTCTCCGGTATAGCAGTTGCTAAATAAACGTCTTCAGGAGATGGCATAGCCCTGGCGGAGGGTGCCGTGACAACGGGTGCAGATGCAGCCACACAGACAGTGGGCCGGACGGGTACAGAAGTAACAGGCGTCTGAGGAGACACCCCCGGTGAAGGAGCAGCTGGCCTCGGAGAAGGAGCTGACACTCCCATAGAGGCTGCGGCGGAAATGATCTAACCCAAAGACCTGTACCCCAGTGGTAATGAGGGACTGGACGTTGACATGATAGCTGTTTCAGAGTTGTCTCCCGAAAATAATCTTCATGGGAAGAGCTGATAGTCTTCACCAGACGTTGGGATTTCCTCACCAGAATCACTCATGGTTGAGTCTGCCGCTAGATCTCGCAATAGACGGCGAGGACTAGGAGGAAAAACAACAGCTATAAAAGGCGAACCCGATGTAAGAGAAAGGAAATCAGTTCCTAATCTCAATTCAGACACAGGGTCTGAAAAGGGCCAATCGAACTCGACTGGTCCCCCAAAGGGTTGCTCAGAAAGAACCGGTCCCCCGTCAGGAAACTCGAAAACAATGGGCTGCTGTGGTTCAGCAGAGGATTGTGAAACCTCTGATGAATCGTCTGGATAAGGACTACCAGTAGACGAAACCGAGGGTTCCGCCACTGTGGCAGAAACGACAAGAGAAAAAGATCAAACACACACTCGGGCTGAAAAAGAGTCAAGACACACGATCAAACGGTCAACAAGCAAAGTCTAACAAGGCGTGTAATCGTGGGTGATTAATTTTTACCACATTGAAAAATAAGAAACTTCACCGTTTCATGTTTTAAGAGTCGGGAAACGGTAAAAAAGGTGATTCCTATGGATAAAGGATAGCAACCTAGTGGGGTCTCCCTTTATATATGCGACGGTACGGGGAGCACAAGTCCGTACTAGTGCTGTCTAAAGCCAAGAGGCGAACGACAGCTACTAGGTTTAACGACGCCGGAACACGTCTCTAACCTAGACCTCTAAATGTTTCGTTAATGTTTCAATGCTTCCTTAGGTAAATTGAGTAAATTTTATGGTTGATCTTCAATTATGTTTCGGTTTCAAGGCCCTACCGTATGTCATATGACAATCTCCTATATGCAGCTACATGAGAAAAGAAAACTTTTCAATTCGATGAATGCTATCTAGTTAAAGGAAGAGCTTCAAACAATGATGCAAAAAATAGCAAAACTGAAAACGAAACTTTTCCAAACTAGATGACTTTCACTATCCAAAAGTATTCTAAAACATTCAACGAAGCGAATTATGCAATGTAATCTATGCAAAATTCTCTTTTCCGAAAACTATGCAATTGTAATCTATGCACAATTTCCTTTTTCTTTTCAAATGATAAGAATGCACTCAATGCATTTTTCGATGAAATGAGAATCTATTTAATGCATGCTTTCAATGAAAGAGAATGCACTCATAGCGATTTTTAGCTTTCAATCATTAAACAATGTGATCTAAGTTCAATGATAAATCTCAAAAATACTTTTCAATGCAATGTGATCTAATGCATTTTAACGAAAAGCAAACTATGAGACGAAAACTAAAAGAACGCAAATCTCCTTAATGAAGGATGAATGCAAAAGAGATGTAAACAAACACTAAGAATGCAATCATTGTTTCAAACACTTTGTAATGAAATCCCTCAAAAGGCGACAAGACATATGAGGTCAAACACAAAGAGGACTTCCAAAGCAAGAGATCAAAACAAGGCATTCATTCCATTTTACATCAAACAATCATGGAAAGAAGACATTTCAAACAATGAGCAATGTAATCTATGCTCATACAGTGAAAATACCGGAAGGGAAAGACACACTGGTGAAGGATTTAGGGAAAAAATCTCAATTTTCATACACCCTGAAATTGGCTCGACTTGTACATTGACAACTAGCGCCAACTGGCGCGACTTGCACATTGACAACTAGCGCCAATGGCCAATTGGCGCGGGTTGCTAACTGACAACAAGCGCCAACGCCTGAAAATGAAAAAACAAAGAATTTCTCCCAACCAAGACCAGACTCACCACTTCAAGAAGAATCTCCAAGACTCAAATGAACCATGTGATCTAGGCTCAATTGGATCAAAAGCGAGGCAAGAGAAATCTCTAATCAAGCAGAAAGCTCAAAAACGAGCAAACCCTATGATCCCAACCTTGAGCGCGATTGTCGAGTGAAACTAGTGCCATATCAAGTTTGGCGCGAGTAATAAATGGACAAGCAGCGCAGTCGTGCAGCTGTCATGCTAAAAGCGCCTGATCAATTGCTATGAAAAATAAAAAAAATAAGCAATCTAAGATCAGACCGATGATAATCAAGCTATCCAAAAGCCAAATTCACAAAAGAACCGGCCCAAAGAGGTGATCAAGCAAGAGGGATCAGATCGGCCAGAAAAGACAAGAAAATGCTCCAAAGGGTTCGGTTTACAAACTAAACTAGAGATGTGGAAAGCGGCTTTGATCGCGCAATTGCGAGCAAAATCGTTTTGAAGGCTATACGGCCAGCCCGGGCTCCGTCTATGGCTCATAAAAACGAACGACAACAGCTTCTCCGATCCCCGGCGGAGTCGCCAAATTGTAAATCCCCTCTGCGGACAAAGGCGATCCCTACTAGCCCAGCAGGGGTCTAGCAACAATCATCAAATGCTACGGCGCAAGTTCCTAATTGCGAATAGATAAACCAACGATGGAGGCCTACCTAGAGTCCAGTGCTATGATTCTTATAAGAGACAGCGTTCCTGTTCCTCAACCTCGGTAGATCACGATCCCCACGATCTCCGTGAATGGACACCTGCACATGCAAGAAACAACACGAATACAAGCATAAAATCCAGAATACGCAACTATATATCAGTCAGAAAGGATATAACTCATCATTATCATAAGTGAAAAACAGAGTGGAACCATAACCAATAGTCATTCATTAATAAACAATCGAAAGAGAGTACAACCAATGTTCTGACGCTGAGGTCTCCTTCGGAGGGGTCTCCAGTAGTACACGTCTCACAAAGCCTACCAAGGATGGGACAAGCCTCTCTTAGAGTCTCTCGACGATAGTCTCCTTGCTTGAGTTTGGCCTTAAGGGAAGAATGAGGGCTCTTGCAGCATTAAGGCTCTTGGGAATTTGAGAACTTGGAGATTCAAAACTTGGGCACTTCAAGACTAGCTTGCAATGGCAATGGGCAAGCTTTTATAGATGGAGGAAGGGGAGTTGGGATCCCTATAATTGTGGGATTGGCCCTATCTTCAAGGAAGCTTCCATGAGAGGTGGCAAACCACTTCCCCTTCATGGAACTCCTGGAGCCAAACCTCCCAACTCAAGATAGATAATAGTTTATGAGTCTGTTGAAACGAAACTTCCGCCATTTTATTTTAAAAAACACTCCTTAAATTGGCTAGCGCGACTGCGACTCTGGGACAGAGCGCCAGTTGGTGTGGCCTCTTTGTAGGATTTTCCCCATTGGCGCGAGTGATGAACTGGATACCCGCGCCAATGCAAAAAGGGATGTTTTTATGTTTTTTTGCAAGGAGATGTCTTTAGGGAAATTGAAGCTCATGTTTAGAGGAATGCAATGATAGTGGTTTCAAGGCATGACATTGCTCACAGGTCACAGAATGGGCCCTCCAATGTGCAGGACGGGGAATGGTAGGGACGGTGACAAATTACTATGTAACGGGTAGGTATATGTAAAGTTGAGCTAATCATACTTTCAGATTATCAAAATCACTACTTCAGGGAAGCAGCAGCAAAAGAAAAGAAGAAATTCCACCCAATGGATGAGGCACTAGTCTTCATAAACCAAGAGATTTGAAATTCTCGACACCTCCTGAAAAGGAGCTGCCCTCCCCAAGTGGAGCCACTATTAGACATCAGTAATTTTTACATATTTAGAAGAATAAATACTTGTTCAAGATTTCTAAAAACAAAATTTATGGAAGTCTTGTGAGTTCTAGAAATATCACTACCTTCATTATCCTTAGGATAAAATTTTCACTATCCTACTACTCTGTCAAGGCATGGCCATCCTATCACTCCCCGAAGACCAAATAATGGAATGATGTCCCTCACTCTCACTGTGTTTTCCACCTCTACCTTTAACACTCTGTTTCTATTTACCTAAGCCCTCTATTCACACACCTTGGTTTTCCATGTAACCCAAACTTTTTCCCTTACTCACCAAGTGCCTCAAGTAGTGGTGATTTTAAAAATCCCTTTATAAATCTCTTTAGATATATCAAATTTGTTTAGTCATCTAAGATGTCAATGCATAAAAGTGTGTCAAACCCCTGTCTTCACCTTTGAACCCTGATTCAAGACTTTTAGTCAAAAACCTATTCCAAAGGACATCCCAATAAGTCTTATAAGGTCTCCTAGGTTATGCATTGTCATAGTTCTAAATTTTCTATTTATACAGATATTCAAAGGTGAATTCAAGTGAAAACAAAGGTGAACTTATCATTGTCCAAAGACGTCAAAGGCCTCCAAAGGTATCTCCTTGATCAAACACTGAGTCTGCATAAAGACAGTTTTCCCATGTTAAAGTATTTCTGCAGGAATGCTTTATGATGGTTAACAACAAAACAAATGCAAAGTAAGAGGCCTAAACTCGTAAATAACATTACACAACAGAAGAAATAAAATAGGCCTAAGTTCACAAATAGGATCATGGTTTCATGACAAATTGTTTGTAAAGTGTTGCCCAGCAAAGAGCCCATGCATAAGGTCTTGAAAACAGTGGCACATGAGCACAACTGTACACCAATAAAAGATTCAATAAACAAGAAGTCAGAATGAAAATTCTCCTTGGTTGACTACATGTAGAGATTAGAGGATGATATTAGGGAATAATTTCTAGGGTTTGTTAAAGACAACATTATTTCACTACAACAAAGGGTCATAAAACTTCATCAAAGGGCCAAAAGGTTTTCAGAGGACATTCGAAAGCAGGCCTCTAAAGTTGAAAAAATATTGAAAAGGGTATCAGTATGAAGGACATAGAACTCTCAAATAAATTCAACATCCATCAAATAGTCAAGAAGAGAGGCATAGTTTCAATATGTGAAAATGGAAAGACCGAGAAAAATCACCAGTTTGCCAAGGGTCTTTGAAAAAGTGCCAACTCCAAAGAAATAAGAGGATCGAAAAACACTACTTCTTATGACACCCCTTGCAAAAGGAAAGGAGAATATTAGCAAAAGGGAAAAGAACCAAAAAATAACCTTAGTAAAGTGGGTTTGTATCTTTAATTTTTCCACAAGAGTCTAAAATAAACCCAACCATCATCTCCCAATCACCATTTAGTTATTTGCAAAGGAGTTGAGGGTTTTCAAGTTTTTCAAAATTCCTGACAGAGTCTTCGGGAAGATTTTATGTGTGTTGTGCTCCTGTGAAACTGTGTTTCACTCCTGTGCACACTGCTCATATAATTTTCTGAAGGGAGTTGCATTCCTGTGTAGAGGCGTTGTGCGCCTATAGAAAAGTCACCGTGTAGACTCCGCCCGACCGTCACCGTGCAGACTCTGCCCAAGGCCCGACACACTCGTTGTGCACCTAGCTGTGTAGGCTCCGCCCGACCTCTCTACGTGTAGACTCCACCCGATTACGTGCAGGAGGCACACAACAGCGTGCAGGAGGTGGCCCACACTACACTCCTGCACGTTCAGGACCGCCCGGGCACACACACGACCACCCGTTCAACAATGTCCGACAACGCGTGCAGGAGGTGCCCCTGCTGCGCTCCTGCGCGTTCAGGAGGTGTCTGACCCCGCGTGCAGGAGGTGACCTACTATGCTCCTGTGCGTTTAGGAGCTGCCTGAAAACGTGTGCAGGAGGTGCTCGTCTTTCCCACCATATGTTTTGAGCCTATTTATTCATCTGTGGAGATATTTTGAGAGGTATTTAAGTTTTTCCCACATATTCCTATTTTTCTAAAGGTAGGATTATAAAGAAAATTGAAGTTTGGATTTAGATAAGGAAGTGAAATCCTAAATAAAGTACTAGGTCTCCACACTATTTAGCTTTGACCTCATTGCAACCTCGCCATCTCATCCACCATTTTCACATCCTTCCACAAGCAGTGTCAATTCTTTTCAAACATCTTGAGACAGGGGTGAAGGAAAAAATGCCTAGGGAAGGCAGTGTTGATAGTGATGAGGCAAGTCAACGACATAAATAGCAGCAGAGGAAGGGTGGGAAATCAAATAGGTTTGAACCTATAAGCACTGAAGAACTGATAACCTCTCCTACTATAGTTTCCTATTTTCAAGAATTGGGATGCTATGAGTTCTATGAGACAGTACAAAAGATCCAGAGTCACCCTCAGCTAACCAAGCTCTTTGCCCTAAACCTTCATAACCACCAAGTACACCTAGCTGGGGTGAAGTTTGATATGACCACCAATGCCATCTCTATGGCTACTAGAATACCTTGCATTGGAGAAAGGTGGTTCAAAAAAAAGTATCCGGAGCTAAGCCACTATCACCCATTCTTGAAACCAAGTTGTCAAGCTAACTACAAAACCATGTTCCCCTTTTCTCATCTATTGGACAGATGTGCTCTCCTAATGAAGATAATTATGAAATAATTCACCTGTGAGGATAGGTTCTCCACAGTCTATTCCTACCACATAAGACTACTCATGCATTTTACCAAAACCAGGCTGCGACATTTTCCCTACTACCTTTGTAAAAGTATTGAGAAAATGTCTTCCATCATGCAAAAGAGGCCTCCATCCCAACAAATGTCAAGCCTTTTTCATCATTCCCTCATCAAAGTGATTGTATCACACCAACTAGAACAACAAGGCATCCCATGGAAGGTTTTCATTGCCCATGATGATTTCACAACTCCACAGCCTATCCCTCTGCAAAGTCTGCCATCATCATCACAATTTCCTCCTCACGCACCGTCATCACCCTCCACTGACCATGATTCATCCTCTTCACATGAATCATCTCCCCAAACAAACCTCCCCCTTTCACCTTCTCCTAAAAAATCAGAAAATGAAGAAAGCAGTGAAGGAGAGGAAGATAAAAGTGAAGAAAGTAGTGAAGGAGAGGAAGATGAAAATGAAGAAAGAAATAAAGGAGAGGAAGATGAAAATGATGAAACCAGTGAAGGAGAGGAAGACAAAAGTGAAGAAAGCAGTGAAGGAGAGGAAGAAGAAAGTGATAAAGGCAATGACAAAGAAGAAAGTGTTGATGAATAAGAAAGCAGAGATGAAAGAAGCGAGCCCAATGATCAGAAAAAAGACCAAAATAGTGGGCCAAATGATGAAGAAAATGACTCCGAAGATACAAGGATAGAGACAACTTATAATTTTGAAAACAGTGAGCTAGAAAAGGACCAAAATAGTGAGCCTAATGACAGTAAAAAAAAAAATGGCAGCCAAGGAGAAGAAGTAAACAATGAAGAAGATGACACTGAAAATACAAAGGACAATGGGGAGGAGACATATGAAAGCAGTAAATAGGACAAAGAAGACAGTGACAAAGATGGTAAAAGCAGCCAAGAGACAGAGTTTGATAGCAAATAGAGTGGGCAAAACAATGAAGACAGTGAGCCCAATAATGAGGATAATGAACCAGAGAGTGAAGAAGAAGTCAGCCTAGAGGACTATATATATGATAGAGAAGGGACAAATTCTGAAGACAAGGACAGTGGGCATAGAAAAAATGAAGATGATGCAAGTTATGAAACAGAGGTTGAGTTTGAAGATGAATACCATAGGCAAGATAGAGAAGACAATGGGCAGAGAAGTGAAGAAAACTCACCTAATGAGGAATAAAGTGACCATCAAAGTAAAAGAGGGACTAACGAGAGTGCCTAGGACAGTGACCCCACATAAAGTGCAAACAGTGAAATAGAGGCTGAGTTTGAAAATAAACACAGTGGGTCCAATAATAAAGAAGAGTACAATCATGGAGATGAATATGTACCAGGCAATGATGAATACACCTCTAACATTGAAAAACAGAGGATGACCATCTCTATCACTCCACCTATCCTACTTGACCATCTTACCCCAACCAAAACTAACAACAAACCCACACTTAACAACTAGCCTAAAATCAACCATCCAAAGTGAACAAGCTCACATCCTTCGCATAATAGAGAGAGCCCTCTCTGAGTCTAGGAAGGCTAGGTCCTAGGACTCCAAAGACTGGTCTGATGTTACCCTATCATTTGGTTTACCAATTTTCCAAATCATGGGACACTAACAGGTCCCAGATGCGCCACTGAATCTTCCCTATCATCTGCATCACCCTGATATGAAGGGATCTCTCAATGCTAGGATCCCAAGTCATCCTGTCCAACATGAAGCTCCACCTACTCCACTCACCATCCTGCCATGCTAATTAAGTCCCCCACTCCATCAGTGGCTCACAAAAGCCCGATGGAATATCTAAATGATCTCCCCATGTAGTATACAACTCACCCCTAGAGGTTATCGATTTGTGTAGAGTTGTAATGCTAAAGTCTCCTGCTAATCATGTAGAGGTACCACCATGCTAATGCTATGCTGCTCTGATCATGAGATACTCCCCATCATGTGCAAACTATATCCTCCTCTCCTGAGACCTAGTGGCAGGAGATCTATGAGAGACAAGCTCATCTGAACCATGCATCACCATGATGCCAATAACTACCCCTCCAAATGCATCTCTAAATATATGCAGCAATAGAGAAAGTATGCCTTGCCGTTCGATGAAGGCCTCTGTGTACCCCCATGTGCCAACCCAACAATGAACTAGATCACTCTTTTTCCTGACTCCGACCATCATGAGACAGAATGGGATATCAATCAACTGAATCTCTGCATCCCATAGTTGGACCTACTGCACCATAGCTCTGACAACTATAGGAATCCCTTTGTGCCTCATCGCTAGTCCCTGCTCATGACCAATATAGAGGGTCCATATATCATGGGAAAATATGATGCATGCTAACTTGCCGTGTGTCTGCTGTTGTGTAGTACTGATGATGGATGGAAGCCATATGTGACAAATAGCCACCCCCTGAATGCAATCAATAGATGGATATCTGATACTAGCAATTGACTCAAGGTATGTGGATCCCTCCTGTCCCTGCCAACCATCTCCACTGGGTTTGCCATCCACCCTCTCAATAATGTGTTGATACATTTTCTAGAGCCCAAACACATACTGGGATGCTACCTCTGCTGTACCTAGTATCCTCTGCTCATGCATGGTCTCGACATGCCCTCAGAAAAGAGTTACGCATGTCTCCCTCATGACCCGCACCATAGGCGTAGGCTCAGTGATGACTGATGTGCCACCCTTGCAGATGATCATCTCATCCCCTAACCTATGGCTGTCAACTAGCACACCGACCTGGTTCCACTGCTGAGAAGTCTCTCCCCTAGTGTGCTGAGTGTCATCCAAATATCTTGGGTGAGCCTTGCATACCCCGCTGCTCATGCCCAGAGTGCCAAAGGACAACAACCGAATCGACTGTGCCCGTGAGTGATGTAGAAGAGGGTCAAGCGTGTGAGTCCCCATAAATACAATCAAGTATCTCTCATCTATCTCCCCATCGATCCTGCATGAACTACCCCCAAAGGTATGCCTAATGTCCCTGTTCGTGAGTCTCCCTAGAGGAAATACTCTAAGACCCTGATTTGAAGCACTGTACACCCTCGCATACCACCAATCATCGATGTACTCCTCGACATGCTACTGTACACTACGACATACCCCTGTACACTACTGGATACCCCCTGCTACTGCTGTACCACCCTATACTATCCCGTGCCTTGTTTGTGTCAAGGCATCGGTCACTCCTATTCTCCATGTGATATAGGACACTCTACTCCACAATGAAGTCCCACACACTATGGTACACCACCATGCACATCCATGTCCATCGGTAGTGTTGGCAAGAGAACAGGTCTTGCAGAGAAGACCCGGCTTCAGTTTTAAAAGGGCCAACAAGGGTTTCCTTCGTAGTCTACTTTCACGCCGGAATTTGCACTCTGCTCCGAAGGGCATAGAGTCTCACCCGAGGTGTTCCATGACCTTACTGTGATAGGGAGTTGATCAGTATCATCCCAACAACATCAATACAGTTGAATCAAAGCTAAGCTAAAAGACTAAACAACCATAACACAACGTTCCATAACATATGCCTCTCGGGAAAGAGTTCATACTTACAATAAATAAAATTTTAAAAGGTGCTTGTAACATCATTCATTCAAAACTATAACAGATACTTGAAACACCACTCTTGAATATATTAATCAACAGCCATCAGTGGCGAACTATTACAAGGCTCAACTGCGTGAGCATAAATAGAGCATAATACAATACGTCCTATTGGATAGAGAGAAAATGAAGAAACATAGAGGAATGGAGAATAGTGCAACACAAACAGAGCTCTCCTGCGGCTCCCTGTTGCCTATTCCCATCTGTGCCAACCTCCTCCTCCCACGGTACATTGCTATTTTTCTTCTGACATGCAACTAACAGTTCCTCCTTCCTTCTCGCTTAGCTATCTTATGTTTCTTTCAGTTCATCGGGAGTTCACTGCTCATTTCCTTCCGTGCTCCTCTGCCATCTATGCTTCCTCCTGCAACAAACGCGACACCTGTCCTTTGCTCCTTCGCAACCTTGACACCTTTCTGCCTACCGAGTTTGTGATCTACCACGTACTCGCCGCAACTCAAAATATGTTGAATTTCAAAACAAGGACCCCAACATGCCCCTACCACATCCTATTAACTCACCCCGAGTTAATTGTCCTGCACTGTCTCTACTTCCATGGGTCCACTCGGCCCTGCGCCCTGTTTTTTCTTCATGCCTCCTCCTGGTTGTCCAAACAAGGGCCCCAACTCTATGACCTTGGTTAGAGCTGAAGCTTTGATCTCTTGGAAGGTTTCCATGGCCTGTTATCACCCTTGCATTAAATCTTCAGTCTCAGCCGTGATTTTTGTGACAACTTCCTCCCCTCCATTTGGCGGCAAGGCACCGAACACTGTGTTGATCTGTGTGTCAGCCTCAGAGGCCAATTGCTGCATCACTTGTGCGCTAAGTTTTACGAGATGTTGAAGCTCCTGGATGGCCTTCCTAGCCACCGTTGAAGTCTCCTCTATTTGTTGTATTTGGACCTCTAACACATCTTCCTGGGCGTAGAGTTGGTCCAGTCCAGTTGGGTCCGTTGCTTCCTAGATTTCCTTGGAGATCTGTTGTAGTTGTAATGAGATTGGCTGTGCCTTCATGGTAAGGGCTGTTGGGCATTCTTACAGACCCTTCAGTAGGTCATATGCTTCTCTTTCTGCAGTACTTACAACTTCCTACATCTTCGTTACTTGGCCCCGTCTCTTTGATATTTGTGCCAAGTACACAACTGCTGGGTCGGGCAATGCGGGTCAGGCTGCCAATGCCGCTTTGAGTTCCACATTTTACTGGTGAAAATTTGAATACGCCACCCTGAGGTGGAGCACCCGCCTGACCACATCCATCTCTTACATTTCTTTTGGTGTTTGACTACTGTTGGCCATTACTGTAGGCCACACTTCCCTGAAAACCCTGGTCACTGTTTCTAGTTGTCCCTGTACCTGCTCATTTTCCATCATTAGCTATTCGCGCTGCTTAGTAAGCATGCTTATATGTTGCTGCTACTACTCGCATTGCCGCTGGAGCTCCGAGTGGAGCCTCTCGGCTTGCTGTGTTGCTCTCTGAATGAAATGGTACAGCTGAGCTGTCCCCCATGTCTCCATGCTTTCGGCACCTGAGGTACCCAGGTCGAGCATTCGTACCCGGAGTGGTTGTCTGCTGGCAACCGATTTCACTGACTGGTCCTAAGGTGATTGCAGCGGTGTTTGTTGTGGTACCTGGTCACTGGATTCCACAATATTTAGGTCTGGTTTCCCTTCTTTCCCTACTGGATTGGGTGGTTGGAGCGGAGTATGCTCGGGGAGTGGCCTAGTTGTGTCTTCAATTGACTGCTCTAACTGATTGAGGAGGTTGGTAAAAGTAGTTTGTGGGATCATGGTTGGGTTAACTGGGGGTACCACTTCTATACCTGAGTTAACCTCCATTCTGTGGTCCCCATTGGTTATTCTTCTGATGACTGGATCAGACACAGTGGCGGATGAAGTAGACGGTGCGGAGCTATGGGGTTCGCGAGAGATGGATGAGGTGGTGGGTGTTAATTGATCTGGGCGGGGTGGTGACCTGCGGATGTTTAAAAAATCAAGGGGGTTTATGGGGTTGTGGGGTGGAAACCCTCTTGCCTCTTTGGGCTCAACTATCTGCTCTTCTCGGATTTGTACCTGTACGCTTAACTATCGAGGTGGATCCTCTCCCGTGAGGTCAACCACTGGGCTTGATTCTGCAACCTTGGCCCTTTTGGCCTTCGGTGCTGTTGTTGGTTTCGTACCTTTACTTTTTCCCACCAGCGTTGTGGTTGTCGGGGGTGGTGAACTGAATAAGACATTGGTGATGGGCATAAAGAGGGAGGTTGCGCTGGAAGATGGGTTAGACTGGGATACCTGGAATTTTGAAAAAGTTGGGAATGGAGTAGCAGCACTTTCTAGTACCTGAACTACTTCATTAAAGCTTCTTACCTTATTGTTTAGTTGCTGAATGATTGGGAAGAGCTTCAGGTTTGACATCCTGTTCACTGCTTCGTCTGATGTTTCTCCTGGTAACCGGTGCGGTAGAATTCCGTCAAAGAAGTACGTGTACACTCCATCCCTGATCTCCATCGCCACTCCTGGCCATGAACAGAACTCTGTGTGGAAGGTCGCTTCGTCAATTTGGAACTTCAGAGGCCTCATCTGGAACGTTTCTTCTGGTACACATGTAGGCCTGAGAAAAGTATGTTTATGTGTGACTCCAAACCAGACCTTCTCACTATATCCATCTAGTAAATTTCTTGGAATCCTTTGTTGACTCATTACAACATCAACCATTTGACCATACCAAATTCTGAAGGCTTCTGCATTCACTTCCTTTGTGCTCGGGTCTCCAGACACTTTCCATGGCGCAAACTTCATCGCCAAAGGTTGGTCTTCTGCTATCTCCATTGGTATCCTGATGTTGGGGAAGGTCCTCTTCCACATGGCCAGCGCCATGATTAAATATCCATAGATAAACCCAGTTGCTCTCTTGTAATTGTCCTCGCAAGCTTCAAAAAATTCTTTCAGCAGGAAGGAGCACCAATTCAGCCTTGTCCCCTGGACATAGTGTTCTGCAACCGAAATTGTGTCTAATGTGCACTCCCCTTTTGTATAATGCCTCATCGTCTTGCTAGAGATTAGGTAGCAAGTGAACCTGATCTCCGACCTATTAATTAACTCAATATTTTCCCCCTTTACTCCTCTTCGAGTGCCATACTTGGCATAGTAGTCTATGTCTCCCGACTTCTTCGCCCTCTTAGATATAGTTTGGAATGCTGAAGATACGTCCCTTCCCTCTTGCAAGAGTCCTGTCAACCTATGAATGTCTTCGGCATGAATTGGGATTTCCTTTCCCAACCACAGAGAGCCATTCTGAATCCTGCTTAATAGAAATTTTGTGCACTACATCACAGTGCTTGTAATCCCAAACACCGATAGGTTCCTTAAATTCATTATCGTGGACTGCTAGATACCCCTGAATTCAGGTAGGACTCTTGCTGCTGCTCTTCCTGCTTCTGTTGCATAATTTTCGATGTACACCTGCCTTTTTAGCATAGGAAACTCAAAGGAATCTGTGAGGTATACGTCGATCAAGGTCGCACTGTCATATTTTCCCACAAGGGACTCCATTTTCTCAATTTTGCTATCCAGCTCGTATTCCACGAACGCTGGGCTTACTCTTGTCATTCTTGCTCATCACTGGTATACTTGAAGAATAGCTCTCCCTCTTTTCTCTAGAATTTCTTCTTCTGGACGCCCTCTCTGTTCTGGTTCTTGTTCAGCTTCCCTTGCTCTTTTGGAGATTTCTAAATCTAACTCCGATTTTTCTGGCATTCTCACTCTTCTTTGCATGCGGGTTATGTAAGTAACTAGCACGGGTGAGGTTGATGAGACCACATAACTAATTAATTTTTCCCTAGATTCTCTCGCGGCTACAATCATGCGATTAGTTAGCTGCTGAGGTGGGTTTTGACATTGCTGACTGTGGTTTCAGAATTTGGGCAGACGCGATGGCTGGTGGTTATGTCCAATTATGGAAAATTTATTACAGTATGGGTGATACTAATTATGGAAATTATTTCTGAATCTTGGTAATCCTATGGACTGACACTGGTACTATGCTTAATGATGTTGGGCAGATATTCAACACGCTTTTCTATCTGAAGTGGATGACACGCTGGACACTACGCCTCCCTGACCACTATTGGTTGCATTGCAACTCAACTGCAATTTATTTTATTATGCTAAATCCTATTTCTGCTCATCTCGGGTGTGAGAGTTATTGAATCTAACCTACCCTACCGACTCCTCTCGGTTGCGAGAGTTATTGGAATTGAAATGGTAAACTTACTCATGGTAGGGCTTCAGGCGTGTGCCAGTGACCCATCCTTGTAGAACTTGGCCATTCAACTATGCCAACCAAACTGCTCATGTCTCTTTAATGTCTATGACATGAAATGGTCCTAGCCAATGCATTTGTAGCTTCCTCGGGAACTTCTGGTACTTACTGTCATATAGCAGAAATTTTTCCCCGACCTGAAAAGTTTTGTGCTTAATATGTCGGTCGTGCCAAGCTTTTTGTCTCTCCTTCTGTACCGTCTGATGAAATTCCGCAAGAAATCCTTCTTCTTCAAGTTCTCGTAGCTCTTGCAATCACTTTTCCAGGGATTCTTCTTCAAATAGCTGAATGGTTGTTGCGATTAGAAGGCTGGGTACGATGAATTCCACTGGGACTACCACTTCTCTCCCGTAAACTAGCTAGAATGGCATCTGGTTGTTTAATCATTTTACCGTGGTTCGGTATGCCCGCAGTGTTGCTGGTATCCGCTCGTCCCAGTCATCACGCTACACGTTGCATATCTTCATCAGGCCCTTCTCTAGTATCCTGTTGAATGCTTCCATTGTGTCATTTTCTTGTAGATGATATGGACTACTTTTATGGTGTTGTATCATGAAGCTTTCCAGGAGGGACTTAATGGTATCATTTAGGAAGTGGGTATTTTGGTTGCTGGTCAAGCTTTTTGGGCATCCAAATCGGCTAATTATATTTTCAAATATGAACCAGGCAGTAGTCTGTGCCCTGCAATTTCTCATTGGCGCTCCTTCTACCTAGCGCGTCAGGTAGTCAGTCGCTGTGATTATGTACCTTGCCTTTTAGTACCTTGGAGCTGGTGTAATTGGTCCTAAAAAATCGACTGTCCACTTTTCGAATGGCTGCAGTAATTTTATCGGATAAAGTGGAAGCTCATCCTTGTGAGATGGTCATCCTGTGCACTGAAAAACGTCACTTTTATGCACACATGCTTTGCTATCCTTGTGTACTGTTGGCCACCATAAGCCTACATGTATTACCTTATGTGCTATTGGTTTAGCTTCCACATGCCCTCCTGCAACACCATTGTGGCTTTCCCATGGTACAGTTTCCCTTTCCTAGTCTAGGACACATCTTCGAAGAACATGGTCTAGCCCCATCTTGTATAGGTGTCCCACTATCAGCTGATACTCCATGGCTTGAACTATCAGGTGCCTCTTCTGTGTCGTAGTGTACTCCTGTGGACACTGCCCTGTGGTGAGATAGGCTGCTATCTCATTTAGGTAGTCTGGGATGGCTTCTACTCTGAAAAGATCAACATCTGGCAACTGATCATCTAGAGATCCTCTGTTTTCTCCATTCTCTAGTCGGGATAGGTGATCAGGCCCTACATTGAGTCTTCCAGGCTTTACAATTACTTCAAAGGTGATCTCCTGGAAAATTAGGAGCCATCTGCAGATTCTGCCTTTTAAGACTGGCTTTTTTACTAAGTATTTCAAGGCTGAGTGATCTGTGAAAAAATTGAACTTACCTCCCAATAGGTAGTGGCAGAATTTCTGAAGAGAGTACACCATTTCCAATGCCTCCTGCTTTATCATCGTATAGTTCCATTTAGCTGTTGAAAACTTGCGATTGGAAAAATATACCGGATGATCAAAAGAAGTGTCTCTAGGTTGAGCTAAGACCGCTCCGAGTGCAATTCCAGACGCATCAATGTGTACATGGAAATGTTTGTCCCATTCTGGGTGGACTAGTATTGGCGCACTCACTAGCTTCTCCTTTAGGGTGTCCAGGGCCGTTTTGCAGCTATCCGTCCACTGGAACTATTATGATTTCTTCAATAGTCTTGCTAAGGGCGCTGTTATCTTGGCATAGTTGCGAATGAAACGCCGGTAGTAACCTGTGTGGCCGAGCAATGACCTTATCTATTTTACTATTTCTGGCACCTCCATAGTGAAAATTACTGCTACCTTAGCTGGGTCTACGTAGACACCCTGATTACATACCACGTGTCCTAGAAATGTTCCAAACGGAACAACAAATATACACTTCTTCAGGTTCAACGAGATCTGCAGTTGTCGACACCTATCAAACATTACTCTCAACAGACTTGCATGGTCCTTTAGTATGCTATACACAGTCCAGTCATCCATATAGACTTCTAAGAACTTGTGGATATATTATCGGAATACAGCTATCACAATGTGAGAGAAGACTGCAGGTGCATTCTTCAGTCCGAATGGCATCACATTGTATGCGAAAGAGCCCCATTCGGTGATGAATTTTTTCTTTCTCTTGTCTTCCTCTGCTATTATTACATGATGGTAACCTGAGAAGCCATCGGTGAATGAGTATGCCTCGTTCCCCGCAACGTTGTCAAGGACTTCATCACTGAATGGAGTAGGGAATGGATCATGGATACAGGCATTGTTTAAACTCCTGTAATCTACATAGAATTGTATCTTTGATTTCTCATTTTTTCTCTGTATAACTATCAGACTTACCCATTCTGCTTCCTATACTGGGAATATTAATCCGATTTTCAACATTTTGTCGATTTCTAATTTCACCTTTTGCTTTACCCTTGGGTTCAGACAATATGGTCTATGTTTGATATGCCTTGCATTGGGCTTTAGTATTATCTGCATTTCCTCCATCTCTCCTTTTATGCTCTTTAAATCCGCTACCGATGAAGGAAAAAAGTCCTCGTATTCCTTAAGTAGACTGAATATTTCCTTAGTTGTTTGTTCATCCTTGTAGTCTCCAATTGTCACCAGTTTAGGTTTGTCTTCTGTTCCAATATTTACTTTCTTGGTTCTAAGAGGTAACAGATGGATACCTTCTATCGTTGGTTCTTCTTTTATGTCCCTCTCCCCTTCCGTTTCTTCAAAATACAGGTGCCTGAGATCCTCCAGATTTTCATTGTCCATCTCACTATTAATTTTTTGACATGCCACCTTTTATTGGATACCCTGGTATTGAAACGACTGCTCATCCGTCTATTGAATATCTAGGAAGAACAATACCTTCTTGATTGCTCACAATGGCTGTGTAACCAGATCTGTCTTTCCTTCAAATGAGAAACATTGTGTGAATTTGTCTACAACTTCCTGCCATTTGTGGGTCCCTCTTCTTTTCTCTTCCGTTAAATACCAGGCCTTCAGAATTACATCCAGGGAGTGGATAAACCGATGGACCCACAGTTCTTTGGGATATTCATCAGTTCTCCATTGGGCTTCATATTCCTTCAGATGGTTTCTAGGGTCTGAGTCCCCTTGGTACCGGTCCTTACTTCTGGGTTCCTCCTCCTCTTTAAATCTGGCTTTCAGTGCTGCTGCCACTTCATCCCATCGCGTTAATGAGTTGCGATGGTTTCTCCACCATATTGCGGATTTCGATTGTAATTCCATGTCCATAAATGGTACTCTATAAGTTCTCGGTACCATAGTTTCTATCTTGGCTATGAAAAGACTTACAACATTCATATCTAATAAGATTGGGTATACCTAAATCTCGGTCCCGATCCAATTGACTCTTGCAATATTGGCACATATCCTTGTATTTGTTTCATAGCCTCCTTGCTGCCAATCGTCCTAAGATATTTTTGATCCTAACTCTGAGCTTCGGATGCTTCTCTAGCTTACCGAGACTTCTGTTGTCGGGTTGATGTAATCTTATCTTCTCCCTGCGGTCATTTGGTAGAGATGGTCCAAGAGCTAAGCATCTTCCCTATTATCCACAGTCTCTGTATATCTCGGTCCTTGGTAGGGGTTGAGTGGCTGAGTGACTCTGATTTCCCCATCCTCAAAGATCATCAGTTCTTTCTTTAGATCGATTACTACATAATTTTCAAAGGCCCAATCAATTCCCAACAGTGCAAGGTACAGATCCTTATCCCCCATGATGTCAATGACTTCAAAGTCCATAAATGTCTTTACTCCCACAATGTCAACTTCAACCTCCTCCAGTCGGCTGATGGGAACAATGCAATATTGGTTCGCCATCCGAAGTTGAATTGGAGAATATTTTAATCTTGGCTTCCCCAATTCCTCCCAAGTTTTCCTTGGTAGGATGTTGACATCATATCCCAAATCAAGCATGGTATCTTTAATCTGGAACCCTGCAACTTGCATGTTCACTCGGAATTCCTCTCCCGTCCTTCATTTTTTTCTCTTTATTCTCTATGCATACTTTTGGTCCACTTCTACTGATTCTTTTGCTCCGTTGTTCTTCTTTACCACCCCTTCCAGGTTCTGCTTTAGCCGTTCTAGCATTGCATTGTTAACAATCTTCACGAATAGATGGAACCACTCCTGGATCAAAGCTTCAGAACTATTCTGCGTTTCATTGTCTTCCTGAGTTTTCTTTAACTCGATTCCTTTGTTTCCTCCCAATTGGGAAAACGTTTCTGATGCTTCCTAGAAAAATTGTTTCTGTCGTTCTGGTTTGATTAAGAGCTTTGGGGATGTTGGCTTGATCAATTTTATTGGGTCCATAGAATGCGTATCCTCCCCAATTATTTTTCCACCCCTTGTCACTATGGCCATGTTTTGCATTGTCTGAGTTCCCATTAGCCTGGGTTCTACATTTACTAGATTCGCCCCCCTCTATCTAGCTCTTTCCTCCCATCTCTTGATAAGCTCCAGGCAATCTTCTGTTGTGTGTGTGTTAACTCGGCATTGAGAACACTAGGGTATTCTAGTGAGTGGAAATTATCTAGCTACATGTCCTTCCTGGTCGCAGTTATAGCATCTTACTGGACCTCTACCTCCTACTCGTCCTCCTCTCATGCCTCCTCCTCTTCCTCGGGGAGCTTCATTTACTCTATATGAAGGTCGGTCCAGCGGCTCTCCTAGTGCATCTAGTGCTCAACAATGCTCTATGCTGTGGGTGGTTGAGGCATAGAATTCATAGTATATATTATTTGGAACATTGGAATATTTCTGTAAGATCGGACACAGGCGAGATTGATGGCCCATAATTTTTCATATTTCACAATACTCGTTGGTGGCTGGACTTTGTTGTGCAAGGAACCCTGTGTATTGCTATTGTGGTGGATATATCCCTTGGGTGTTTATTTGCGTGACCCCTCCTAGTGGTGGAGCCCCTTGTGCTCCTGCAGCCAATGTCCCCACATTTTGGTACCGCAACCGGGGGTATTCAGTTGCCACATGTCCCTCCACGATACAGTGCGTGCACCATACATTCGGTCTTTCCGGTCGCATTGGTTGCATTTCCTTGAGTTTTTCTATCAGACTGGCTATTTGATGCTGTAGACCCATTATGGAGGGGTTTTGTACCACTGCTCTTCCTCTAAACTCTTGCGGGTAACCCGCCATAGCTTCTATATTCATTGCCTACTCTAGTGCCTCCTGCAATGTGTCAATCCTTTGTTGAGTCAATGGAGTTCGGGTCAAAGGTATTAGAGCTTTAATGAACTAGTATCTCTAGTGGTTTGGATCAATTGGATAGCTGAGTTTTCCGATTGCATCCTTGAATCTCCGCATCAAGTTCCAAGCATTTTCTCCTTCTCGCTGCTTCATTTCCCACATCTTTGACAAGCCCTGTTGGTCTGTCTGAGGTAGTTTTACTTCCTTAATGAAATACCTCTTTACATCAGCCATCGCTGGATTCGGGTGAGCTTTCGACCATTTCATAAACCATCGTAGGGATCTCTTCCTAAGGGTGGTCTGAAATTCTATCAAATTCCCAACATCTGGTGTCTGTCGTGCCCTCCATATGGCCTCGCAGAGGTACCAGTGTTGTTCGATGTCATTGTTCCCCTTCCCAAAGTATTTTGGGTACTGTGTGAGTGATCTTGCCATGTTTACTTGAATAGGTGTTACCAAAATGAAGCTGTTGGATCCTAGTTGTGAGATGGTACCACTAGAAATCCTACTACTAGTTTGTGTTCTAGTTGGAGACTGAATACTATGCAATCTACTTAATTCACGTAACCTAACAAAAATTTCACTTATGGGCTTGTAGAGCACCAGGGGAAGGTTGGGACTAGAGCTACTTGAACTATGGGGACTAGGAATACCTTGAGATATGGATGATGGCCTTTCTTGAAATAGTTGCTCCACTGCAACGTGCATCTCCACATCAGACACCTCCTTTGGGCACGTGTCTGTACCTTCTCTGTCACACTTATTTCCTTTCTCCATCTGGGCTGGACTCCTATAAACCTGCCGCACTTCTTTCACGACCCCTCCTATATCATGGGGACCCACCTGACCTTCCATTTCCTTTATCATTTTAGGTGCCTTCTCTTGGTTCTTTCGACCACTTTCCTATCTTTTCAACTCCTTCATCACCCTCTCTCACCACCTTTCTGCAATCTGCACCCTCCGATGTGCTTGTCGCTCCCTGAGCCTGTTGGTAGTTTGGAAATCCATACTCCTACTCCCCCTTCTCAAGGTTCTTGTAACATCTCTCCCTTAGTCACTTCCCCCGGCACTGGAGGGTTTACGCTTCCATCTCTACTTTTTGGAATCCCATCAGTCCTTCATCTACCATCAATGCCTTGATCCACAAAGGAATCTCCTTCAGCAGCTTCCCCCTTAACCCAGATCTGAAGGTATCTTCTGCTCTTGAGAAATACTGGTAGCACTTAGCTGAAAACTCCACTATATATCCATCCAAGGTAGATTGCACCCAAAAATCTATAGCTCGGGTTAAATCAATGTTTAACCGATGAAGGGCCACTAGATCCTCGTGCGCCCACTTGCGATTGATCTTCTGTGACTTTTCCTTGACGGTATTGGTCTGAAGCCTCCGCAACCAGTTGTAGAGTTCTTTTGGGAACTTTCCCCAAAATATTTCGTAGGTATCACTAGCAGAGTCGGAGAATAGAACCAGGTTTTAATCATATTCTCCTTTTTTCATCTCAGGTCAGCCTGCTGAGCTATGAACTGATCTAGGTGGTTATCCCACTAGCTTCGTATTTCTCTTTCGAAGATCTGAGATACCATGATATAGCTCCCAAATTTATTTTCGGGTCCCAGCAATGGAACCATTTGTTGGAGAGAGAACAGGTCTCGTAGAGAAGACGCGGGTTCAGGTTTAAAAGGGCCAACAAGGGTTTCTGATGTAGTCTAGTTTCATGCCGGCATTTGCACTCTGCTCTGAAGGGCGGAGAGTCTCACCTGAGGCGTGCCGTGACCTTATTGTGATAGGGAGTCGATCGGTATCATCCCAACAACATCAACACAGTTGAATCAAAGCTAAGCTAAAAGACTAAATAGCCATAACATAATGTTCCATAACATATGCCTCTCAGGAAAGAGTTCAGACTTACAGTAAATAAAATTTTAAAAGGTGCTTGTAACATCATTCATTCAAAACTATAACAGATACTCGAAACAGCACTCCTAAATATATTAATCAACAACCATCAGTGGCAAACTATTACAGGGCTCAGCTGCGTGAGCATAAACAGAGAAAAATACAATACGTCCTATTGGATAGAGAGAAAATATAGAAACACAGAGGAATGGAGAACAGTGCAACACAGACAGAGCTCTCCTGCAGCTCCCTATTGCCTATTCTCGTTTGCGCCAACGTCCTCCTCCACTGGATGGTTGCGTATTTTTTCTTCTGCCAGTGCGACTGACAGTTCCTCCTTCCTTCTCACTCGATTGTCTTTTGTTTCTTTCAGTTCATCAGGAGTTCACTGCTTGTTTCCTTCCACACTCCTACGCCATCTATGCTTGCTCCCAAAACAACCGCGACACCTTTCTTTTTCTCCTTCGCAACCTTGACACCTTTCTGCCTATCGAGGTTGCGTTCTACCACGTACTCACCGAAACTCAAAATCTATTGAATTTCAAAACAAGGGCCCCAACAGGCAGTCCACTACTCAATGCTAGATGCTCCCACACATCCTTGGATGTGATGGCCTAGAGTTGTGTCTCTACATGTCGAACCACCCCCAATCAATATCATCACATCCACCATTGCATCGCTATACCCACCTATGAATGGATCATCACTATAAACCCTCTCGGAGGGATCTGAGAAGTGAATCTCCCTATGTGTCAGTAGTGATACCATCACTTCTCCACTCTGCTATGACCTTTGTGCCCTACACAAAGGTGAATAATCCCTGGCTCCATATAAGGCACCATCTGGTGGCCTGCCAATGCCACCTCCTCTGACAAGCTCCTGCCAAATTATGTTGATCACCCTGTGACCCCGAATACAAGTGTCATAACAAGACAACCCAAGGAGTATGCCCATAAACTGGTTGGCCACTGCAGCTGACCGAAACTCCCCTAGAAAATGAGCATGCTCAAATACTAGGCCATCTGTACCCTCTAAGACATAGTCAATCGACCTACCTAGGAAATGACAAGTAGTCCCGCCTAGATCCCAATGCCCATTTGGGATTCATATATTCCAAACACCTGGAAACTCCTATTGAACTACACTAGGGCCCACCACTATCTCCATAACCGACTCCACCAACTACCAACTCAAAACCTCTCACCATCCAACCTCAACATGTGGATGTTGAACCCTATGCAACTCCGATTGTCTTATCTCGCTATCCAAGTCAACATATGAGATCTGACTAGGTGGATCCATCTCTCTCTCTCAAATGGGAAGAGGTGACCCAACAATGCTGTTAGCCCCATCTATGCATGCCTGAAGGGAGTTGCTCTGACACTCCAATGTTCCCTCTAGCTTTACCATTAGAGAATCCATCCATTCCCAAATTTGGGCCAACATGGCTGCTGACTAGGCACAAACCACTCTCATGGCCTCTAGCTCCTCGTTCTGTAACAAAATATCCTCTCGTACTGTTGTGGCCTTCCCTTTCAAAACTAGGTCAGCTCAAAGCTGATGACACCTTTGTGTGCGACCATATTCCAATACCTCTGTATCTCCTAGCGCCTCATCAAAGGTGGATACATATCTTGGCACCTCACCCATCTTCCACACGCTGCTACCACCCAAAGACTAGGACACTACCCTGGTCATTGCCTCAATGGATAGCACTACTAGGATAGGCTCTACTCTCTCTACTAGAATGTAAACCAACATAGTCAAAGCAGTCTCCAACATAGGTGACCCCTGCGTCATACTGGGTGTATCCACATGCTCTCCATTATCCTGTGTGCCCTCATTCTCCAAGTGCGAGGTAGCCATTTTGATGGCTCCCCCATCCATTATTCGATCAAGATGGAAATCGGTATCCAGATTTCCCACCTGATCCCAGGCCATGAAATTAGTGGATCCATCATACATGGGAAAAGGTGTCCTCCCAATGGTATGCTGCAAATCTGAACTCTCCGTGCAAGGGCCCCCACTGTTCCTTCTTCATCCCACCTGAACTGGAAGTAATCTCTAAAGGAAAAATCCACTCTAAATTTCCCCCACGTGGACTACCATTCTCGGAAATAATCTCCCATGGGTATTTGATCATGCCGCCTATCTTTCTCACTCAGTGCTAGAGGTAAGAATGTAGGCATTGTGATCTTGGTTGGCCTACTGAAGGCTAGTGGGTGAGTGGCTCGTAAAGGGTGGTCACACTATTGTGAGACCCCCAAAGTCTCTCTTGCTAGGGATTCCTGATGGATGCTCTCATTTCGATTTTGTTGCTTGAGTTTTTCCTGTTATCACCCTAGTAATTTCTAAAGATTGTGGGCTCTTTGCATTTTTTCAGTTTTAAGAAAACTAGGGGTAACCGCAAACCTACTTTGGAAATTTAGGATCTAGCCTTCCTAAATTTTAGAGAGGGCTCTCTCTTTCATATTTAACTTTGTTTTTGTTTAATATTTTAGGCTAGGTATGATTGGGAAATTTCTTTTTTGTTTGAAAATTTGGTGGGAAATAAGATTACGTGGAGATAGATTAAGAGGTATCTACTAGTTCATTGGGATATGGAGTCAAGATGTAGCAAGCAAGACTGGAAGGCAAGGCCAAAAGGATGCTAATGTACTCAGGGCAAGGTAGATAACCCTCAGAGATTTGAATATTTTGTTTTGGTGAGATGGCTTGCTTTCAAGATAAAGGTAACTGAAGGATCCTTTGATCCGGAAAAAGAGAGAGAAGGCAGGGGTCAAACGAGACTAGGAGAAATTAAGGATTCCTAAGTCCAAAAATCAATAGAAAATATTGAAATTATCAAGTAGTTAAGATAGGGAGTTTTTTACACTTATCCTGAAATAATATTCCTAATTAATCATTCAGATTTGAAAAACATATATGTAATGAATGAAATCTCAGAAAAGGACACAATGACAATAAGAAATCACTTTACTCATTGGCTTATCACATGAATCCTGAGTTATGAAGTCCAGTTGGTTCTTTTCCAGACTGCTGCTATGAAATCGACACATGAGCCTCCAAAGCACCAGCAAAATTTTCTATAATAATCTCAGCAACTTTATTCCACACTAAACACTTCATAAACTAAAGTATTTATACAAATGTTTATTTCAAAATTTCCTAGAGAAAACTAGGAATAACTCTAGGAAAATAAAATATCTTAACACACTAAGAGGGCCAGCTGCTTAACAACTTAGCAAGCTGTCCTCTCGTTATCGAGAAAAAATAGAAACTAATCTATCTAATCAAAATTGATTGTTGCAGTGTTGTTTATGCTTACTAGCACCTTGAAATAATATCTTTTTTAAAGATGACTTGGAAGACACTCTTTCAGCTTATATTCTTTAATGTGCACTTTTCTTTGATACTCTTTCACACTACGTCCTTATTACTTTTACTACTGTAAGATAGGAAAATTACAATTGTAAAAAATTTCTGATTGATTTCTTCTCAGATACTCTTTGACTTTGCTGATTAATCTGATACACTTTCACTGCAACATTTACCTTTTAACAGTTGTAAAAGGAAATTTTCACTGTAGTAAAAACAATCAATTTTCTGTTTAGATCACTTGGTTGTCATATTTGAGTTTCCATTTTACTTTTTACTGCTGTAAAAGAGATTATCAGCAGTAAAAAGATTATAATCAAATTAGTTGTTTTTCTTCTCAATCTTCACTGCTTTACCTGTATTTTCTGTTGTTCTGCTCCAATGTTATTATAACAAATATGTGAATTATTGCCATTGCTAATCACTTGGTATTTTCATACTTTTCAAATTTCGGTAAATTTCATCAGCATCAATGTACTTTGAGAAATTTGGTTTGATAATGAAAATATGTTTGATTTCTTTCTGTAGAAAAAACAAGTTCTCAAAGTACTCCAATACAACTTTACCAGTTGGAGAACCTTGTGGTAGAGGCTTATTTATTTGTTATTTGGCATGGGCTCTGATCTTCTTGTCATAATCTATTTGAACCATTAGTTTTTCATTAAAGCCATGAATGTCTTGGAGGTCTTCTTTTCTCAATATTGTGTATTTAGCCAAAAACTTTGTTATTGACAACTCCATCGCCTTACACTTTTCCTCCAAATTTTTTATTATATTCCTTTTATTTAGGACCTTTTTGATTTGCAGAACTGTTTCAGTCCTGTCTCTAATTTTCAATTCTTCATGCTCCTCTCTGTTTTTGCTGTTTAAAAATGTAATAAGATTCAAATCTTGAGATAGTTTGTTAGCCAGTTCTTCTTTTGTTTTCTGAATTTCCACCTGTGCTACCTTAAGTAGATCTCTCTGCTCATATATGATTTGAATTGAAGGCCATTGTAGATTTATGCATCGAATTATGTTTGTCCAAAGATAGTTCTTGATGAAGGACACCTATTCACTAAGATTCACTTGCTGCTGCAAGATATTTACCTATTCTTCTAGTATTTTTGCTCTTTCTTCATGTCCCTTAGAGGTAATCAATGCATTCCTGTTTGATGATTCAAGTGTTTGAATGGTATTTTTCAAATTGATTATCTCATTATTCTTTAGGGACATCTTCTCCATGGCCTTTACTATGTCAGCTGCTTCACCTGTTTGATGTACCTGTGTTGTGGATGATCTTGTCGCAGAAGTGTCTATAGATTTCACTGACACTGCAGTTTCCAGTGGCGCTTTTGGGTGTAAATTCTCTACCAATGTGGAAGGAACAACTGTGCCAACTATAGGAATAACAGTGGGAGTAGATTGCACATCAGCCTCTTTTACTACTTCTTTTTCTTTTATAAAGATGTCCATCTTCTCTTCCATCTCTTTGACTTGGGCAGTCAGTTTTAGTATTAGCTTCACCATTTAAGCTTTTTCAGTTTGTTCTTGGAGGATTTCCTTTGCTTGAGGATGTTCATGTTGAGGAAGTTTTAACTTTTTCCTCAAGGCAGTGATATCATCATTCTTTTGATTTATCAAGCTCTGAGAAACCTGTATGTTTGATGGATCTACTCCTATCTGAAGGACTAGATCTTCTAAGGAATTAATCCTTATTTCTTTTGCCTATAAGGAGGCTTTGTCTAGCCTCATCTGGTCCTGCATATTAAAAATGGTGTTTTGCAATTGAATAGTACTCTTGGTCTTATCCACTATTTTTGAATATAGCATTTCAGATGTATGCCTATGAAGTTCAATTTGATCAAGCTCATGGATATTCTCTGAATCAACTTTAAAGTCTGTTTTGTTGTAGTCTGAGACTATCTTTGGATCTGCAACCTTTGGCTGGAGGTAGGACATGATCATTTTATTAGTATAATAATCAAATGATGTTAAAAATTTGTCCTTGTTACCTGGCTTTTCTTCTAGAAATTGTGAGTAAATTTCTCTTTTGATCTCCTCATTTTTCTCCTTTATTTGTTTGTACCTTTGTTTGATATCTGAATCTGCTACTTTGGAGGAAGAGCGAATTTCAATATCAATCTGTTTTTCAATTATTTGCTTGCCCTTCTTACCTGCTGCAATCCGTTCTTTTCCAATTTCTATCAAAATTTCATCAACAATTATTGTAGCCTCTTGATTTGCTGACTGATCAGCATTCATTCCCTGATCATTGGTATCATCTATTTCCATTATTTTTTCTTTCTCAGTAGCAATCACTTTTGCCCTTTTTTTGTAAATAATCTTGAATTTTTTTTTCTGCAATGGTCTCTACTAAATAGCCTTCTTCATTCCTAGTCCTTTTGTTTGAAAATTCTGATTGCTGGGTGACTATTATAGTTTTTGAATTATCTGTCCTTTTCACTATTTCTGTATCAAAAGTAGGATCTATCAAGGTATTTTCCACCCATTCCATTTGATTGGAAAACTTATCAATATGTGGTTTTAAGTCATGTATAAAAGGTTGGCTTGTATTTTACCCTTATAGAACTGAGGTAACCCTAGGGATCATAATTCAATTGAAAAATCTCTTGAAACTGATACTCGGATAATTTTCTGGATACTTCTTTTTCAGCTTCCCTATTGTTCACTATGAAAGGGCCAATCTGGCTTTTTAACTTAAAATGAGTCTTTTTCTTTGATGCCATGAATTTTATAGCATCTGCATTTAAAACTTGTCTCAAATATTCCAATGCAAAAACCCTGGTGGTTAAAAATTTAGGTAACCTATATGGGGACAAATTTGTTCCAAAGATTCTTAATTTTGTGTGTCTTTGACATAAGTACCAGTCTCCTACTTTTTCATTGTTCAGATAGCTGTAATATTCTCTTCATTTCTTCACTCACTCCGAGCTGTTCAGACTTGTAAATCAAATTCATGCAAGTCCTGATGAATAAGTCTGAAAACTGTTTATAACTGAATTCATTTCCTTCCTTTCTGAGCAAAGATGTCCAAAATATCTCTGATATAGTTTGGCCTTCTACATCCATCTTTCGTAAAGAAATGGGAAAATGCTCAGCTTGGAAAAATAAAAACAAATGGAATAGATAAGATGAATATCTGAAAACTCCTTCATTGAGAAATTTGGTCAATTGGTAATGTATGCTATCAGCAATGAATCTAGAAAAATCAAAGATCATGGCAGGGGGCTGCCTAGGGGATAATGTAGAAAAGAAATCAAGTATAGATGCATAAGTAAATTCATCATTAAAATATCCTAGAATGAAGGATAGCATTGAGATCACTTGTCTAGAAGCTTCAGGGAAATTAGAAGTGGAATAAGGAGGATTAACCTTAGGGATTTCTACATATTCAGGCATGAAATTCTGAAAGACTGAAAACTTTTTAGGGAAATCCAACTCTAAATATAACTAGGTTAACTCTTCAATTGACAAGGGCACTACTCCAGGATCAGGCTTCAACTGAAACATTTCATTTATGGATTCCGCTATGATGGAAAACATAATTTCTTTATCTTAGTTTACTATGGCTATCTAATGAGGAACATAATACATTTGACATAGTCTGACCAAGTATTGGGCTGGATGAGTAACATGAACTACATACTTGGGAAAATTGGATTCCCAAATAGGTATGTCATCTTGATTTTTATTCAAAAATTTATCATAACACCAGTTATGAATTTCAAGCAGATTGAATTCTACCACTGTTTCAACAATATTGTAATCTAAATCAATTAGAGGAATGTTTTCCTCAGATGAGATTGGAGGTTGAAGAGGTCTAACAACTTTAGTTGAATCAGCTATTAAATATGGAGTTGGCTTGTTGATTTTTGATGATTTAGGCTTCAGAAGCTTAGCTATTACAGGCTTTAAGGCTTTGGGACCTCCAGACTTGGGTGTAACTTGTTTTTTTGTCATTTTTGAGGATAACTAAGCAAGATTAAACTGTTTGCTATAGTTGATTTTCACAAATAGAGAGAAACTGAGCAATTTTCTGGGGGGTAATTATCTTCAAAGGAGTTTATTTCTCAAACTGGGCTTATCAGGGATTGAATTGGTCTAAGACAGGAAATAGGGTTTTCTGAATGGTAAAATTATGGGAAAAGGGTCTTTTAATCAATCTGTAAGACTTTGAACTTCTTCTGCATTTGGAATTGATCTTCAAGAGTTAAAAGATGCTACAAATCGAGGAATTTGGCTTTAAAGGGCTTCACAATGGACTTTAGGCTTTTTGGAAAAAAATTTCCAGGGTTTGGTTTGTTTTCAGGCACTTTTAAACCATTAATTCTCTTTAATTTAGTCTCCTTCGATCACAGGTTTAGATTTAAAAAAATTTTGCAGGTTAAAATACTGAGAAATACCTCTTTTGGAGGTATTCGGTGGTCGAAAAGGGCTTTCAGGTAGCTTCTGCTTGAATTTGGACTTATGCGCATAAGATGGCTTCAACCAGCTTCAAAATATAAAGAACTGTGGGCAATTTCAGCTTCAGGGAAAGAAATGGTTTAAACAGAGGCTCAAGATCTTTTAACACATTCGGGCGGAAGTTTAACCAGTCGAGAGGCAAATAATACATAAAACAATGAAATATTAAGGTTTAAACCTTTAACCTTTACCACTTTTTATGTCATTAATTACAGGTCTTAGTCAATGGCTGGAGGTAATTGTGCTTTGAATGCAAAAACAACTAATTGTTTTCGCGTTCGTTTTGGATGGTAAATGGTTTTGGCCATTTGGAACATGATCAAATCAAAATGAGACACATAGCCTTGAGTTTTATTGGAAAAAAACTTTTATCACGCGATTTTGGAGAAAATTCACCCAATCACTTTCGGAGCGCAATATTAAACGTGCACCGTTAGATTGTCTACGATGATGCAAATAGCCAAGATTTCTTTCCAAGCTGTGGGAAAAGGATAGGTGGGAACATAAGCCGTTGATCTGAAAAGTTTAGATCTAATGTCTAGGTTTAACGCGACATCGCGAAAGGAATGTAGTGGTGGGGTATGTCAACTGAGTATCACGTTAATTTAGGACCGTTGGATTTAGAAGTTTATGGTTGATCGGGCGACTATGGATAACTTGTGGGGGCGCCAGGCTAATTTATTTGGAAAATGGATTTATACATATAAACCAAGTTTATATATAAGGTAAAAGCACATGAGGTAGGTTAATATGTGTTAACCGATATTTAAGATTAATGTATATAGTGTTGGGAAAAATACCGAGAGGGGGGGGGGGGGGGTGAATCAGTATTTAGTGCAGACAATCAAACTTTTATTTTTTTTCTTTCTAAAAACCCATACGCTCCTTTACTGAAGGCAACTAGTGTATATACACGGATGTCCTTCACATAACTCGCGTATGTCCAGAGATCTAATTATGTGTTTGAATTTTAACTCAAATCATTGCTTTATTCATTCATCAGATATTTCAGAAACAGTAAACAGGTGCAGACAGAACAGAATAATCATCACACATATGCAACACACATGAACACCGGGATTTTTAGGTGGAAACCCAATTCGGGAGAAAACCACCGCTGCCGTCGTTTCATCCTTCAAAATTTATTATTAAGAAAACTTCTTACAATCATGTACTGGTGCAGACTCAATCCAGCATGCAGGCACCCACCTGCAGAAGGCTACAACCTTCTCTCGTTTACCAACCTATCCTGGAAGGGAGCTACAACCCCCTGCTCTCGTTTACTAGCCTCTCCTAGAAGGGAGCTACGACCCCCTAAAATCGTTTACCAGCCTCTCCTGGAAGGGAGCTACTACCCCCTGACTGAAGGCTTCGACCCTCAGCACCACTGCAAACCACTTTTCATCAATTTTCAAACTGGATCAAACAGCTTCAACACAACCCTTCACTTATCAACAATCATACCTTGCTCAATGCTTCAAACAGAATAGTGAGACCACTGTAACCAGAATATCAGATATAACCCAAACTTCAAAATAGATATGCAGAAACACATTTAACCTTCAGCAACCATTAGATCAAAAATCATACGTGCTTTTATTTAATCATACCTGCATTTATACGCGCTTTCCAGAAGACGAAACCGCGTATACTTCAGTGCATTTTCCAAGGAAAAAACCTAACTACACATACGCTCTTTTCCTTCCACAGACCCGCGTATACACGCGCTTTTCATGAAACGAACCTGCGTATAGATCTATAAAAGATAAACTTTGCAGTACAGACCAGATCTATGAACTTACCCAGATTTCTTCAATCTCTTCAACAGGATTGCGCTAGATCTTCTTTACTTCTTTTCAGATCATCCTTGACATTCACCATTTCTAGATCTAGAGATCTTGAGCCTTCATCATGTTCATAGGTGCATCATAGATTCAGATCTATCAATTAGGAACAGGGTTCAACCATACAGATATACTTCAGAGTGAAGTATTCATCAAAGCCCAGACACATGCACACCCTTGCATAATGAATTTCTTCTCCTTATATAGGGTTACCCTTTATCAGTACCATGAGCCAAAACCACATGACTTCCAATGGTATTCTTGGACGGGATCTCATAGACAATCCAGCGCTTAATACAATGGGTCAAAACCATGGTATTTACCCCTTGTTTTACATATTTAGAGCGCATTTGAGCATACGCAACTTGTGACGTTAATTCCCGCGTGCATACGCTACTTAGCCTAGAAAAACCCGTGTATGCCTTGAGACACACACTTTTCATCAATGTTCTGGCACATGCTGAAATTCCTTTCATCATTACCTTCTGTATTGATTGTAGATACATCAGATTTACATTATTTAGCAAGCTCATCAAGTTAATAACAACTTCGTCAAGTAGGTTGCCATCATCTTCATCAAGTGGGTTGCCATCAAGGACAACACTCTGCATCATATTGCCAACAATCTCTCCCTTTGGACTTGATGGAAACCACGATGGTGTTTGATCACCATAACAGATAGATACATTAAGCACAACCATTATTCATGATATTCGATATTCTCCCCTGATTCAAACACCATGTCACTCTCCCCCTTTGAAATCAAGGGCAAAGGGCGGATCAAAACCAATAGAAGGTTTTTCTCCTCATGTAGACATAAGAGCTCTGCAGATCTGAAGTGTACTAAAGTTACCATGCTCCCCCTGAGTTCATGCTGAATCTTCAAACATATTTTTCAATGAATTACATGACTCTTTGACCTTCCTAACACCAAGACTCATACTTACATCAAAGATCCAACCAAGTGGATTTACATATGCGACTCAAATACCCAACCAAGTGGGTTTACACATTTTGACAAGTCCTTACATGACTAAATATTACAATTTACATCATGGGTCTCAACATGACCTTTTCATCAAATTACAAGTATGAATTTTCACAACCAAAACCAAAAAGACCTCAAGAGAGAGAGCAAGTTTCAGAACCATCATAATGCCAACAATGCATTATTCTTAGCCAGGATAATGCTCCCCTTGAAACTGTGCATCCTTTCCATATGACCAAAACTCCTCCTTAGCTTGAGTAACCTGAACACTTTCAATAGCCAATCATCAAGGCATCTTCACCCAATATCAGAGAATGGAATAGAAATATAAGAGCTGAAACATCACCAGAGAAGCCATACAGCATCAGAGATACCAAACAGCACCATATTTTGTGCTGAATAATGCTGACCCAGAAATTTTGTCAGCAACCACCCATACGTGGTTTTTTGTGTATTAAATCGCATATATACGCGACTGTCTTTAAGGAAACCCGCGTATCCAATTTAATCTTCTGAAATTAAGAAGATCTGATATTCTAAGAGGAAGAGACCATTCCCAGCTTCTGTCTGAGATATTCGAATGCTTCCCTGGGTATAGGTTTGGTAAATATATCAGCAACTGGTTCTTTGGAGGGAACATACTCCAACTTCACCTTTTGTTCAAGCACTTGTTCACGTAAGAAGTGATACTTGATGGGAATGTGCTTGGTATTGGAATGCATAACAGGATTCTTTGAAATACTGATGGCACTTGTATTATCACACATAATGGAGATAGGAGGTGAACATTTGATTTGAATGTCTTGTAAGGTTTGCATAATCCAGAGAAGTTGAGTGCAACATGATGCGGTAGCCACATATTCCGCTTCTGCTGTAGATAAGGCAATAGAGCTTTGATTCTTGTTGAACCAAAATACCAACTGGGGCCCCATATAGAATGCACCACCACTTGTGCTTTTTCGATCATCAACATTTCCAACCCAATCTGCATCAGTGTAAGCATGAAGCGTAAGATCAACATTATTTGGATACCATAGTCCAAAGTCTTGAGTTCCTTGTAGATATTTGAATATTCTTTTGACAGCCTAAAGATGAGACTCTTTTGGATTGGCTTGGAATCATCCAACAATCCCAACTGCATGCATAATATCCGGTCTAGTCCCAGTGAGATACAGAAGACTTCCTATCATAGATCTGTATTCTGGTTGATTCATCGTGGGAGAATCATCATCATAATTGAGATTACATTCGGTTACCATTGGTATGCTTTCAGGTTTGCACTCTTCCATCCCATACTTCTTCAGAATTTGCTTAAGGTATTTTTCTTGAGATAAGAATATACCTTCTGTAGTTTGATGCACTTTTAAGCCAAGAAAAAATGTTAGTTCCCCAAGTAAAGACATTTCAAATTCTTGCTGCATGACAGAAGCAAATTTCCGACTCATAGATTCTTCATTACTTCCAAAAATGATATCATCAACATATACAACCACAATCAATAGTTTATAATTTTCAATTTTTGTGTATAAGTTACTATTAGCAGACCCCTTTGAAAATCCTTGTTGATGAAGATATTTGTCAAGATGATACCATGCGCTTGGAGCTTGTTTGAGACCATATAGAGCCTTTTTAAGTCTAAAAACAAGATTTTCATCATTTCCCAAAATGAATCCTTCTGGTTGTTCTATATAAACTTCTTCTTCTAGATCACCATTGAGGAAAGCAGATTTGACATCCATTTGATAAACTTTGATTTGTTGAAAACTTGAAAAAGCAGGAAACATTCTTATGGCTTCAAGTCTAGCTACAGGAGCAAAAGTTTCTTCAAAGTCTATACCTTCTTGTTGAGTATACCCTTTGCAAAACAGTCTAGCTTTGTTTCTTATAACGTCCCCATTCTCATTTAGCTTTTTCTTGAATATCCATTTGGTTCCAATGACATTTTTATCATGTGGTCTTGGTACCAATTCCCAAGTGTGGTTCTTTTCAATTTGATCAAGTTCTTCATTCATGGCCTGAATCCAACATTAATCTTTGCTAGCTTGATTGAAATTTTGTGGTTCAATTATGGATAGAAATTCCAGATAGCTAGGAGATCCCACAAGAGTCCTCCTTGTTTGTACACCTGATCCCTTGTCTCCCAAAATTTGAGATTCAGGATGATTCTTTTGAACATATCTGGATGGAGCCTTTCCAGATAAATCATCTTCAGGTTCTTCATTGGATCCAATGTCTATATCATTTCTATTTGATGTAGAAGGAAAAAAGTCACCATCATCTTCTTCTGTTGTTTGTCTTTCTTCTTTAGGGACTGCATGAGACTCATCAATAACAACATCAATACATTCAACAATCTTTTGAAGCCTTTTATTGTAACATTTGTATGCCCTGCTTGTAGATGAGTAACCAAGAAGTATTCCTTCATCTGATCTAGGTTCAAACTTGCCAAGCTTTTCATCATTATTTTTTATAAAGCATTTACTTCCAAAAACTCTAAAATGTTTCACAGAGGGAGAATTACCATACCAGAGTTCATATGGATTTTTGTCACTATTTACCCGAACATGTGCCTTGTTAAGAATATTTGCTGCTGTGTGAGTTGCTTCTCCCCAAAAAATATCAGGTGTTCCGGAATCATCAAGCATAGCTCTAGCCATTTGTTGAATTGTTCTATTCATTCTTTCTGCTACGCCATTTTGTTGTGGAGTGCCTGCTACAGAAAACTGTCTTTTTATGCCATGTTGTTCACAAAATTCAAAGAATTCATTCGATGTATATTCTCCTCCTCAAGTAGATCTAAGACACTTGATTTTTATATTTAATTCATTTTCAACTAGCGCTTTGAAGATCTGAAATTTTTCAAATGCTTCATCTTTGTGTTTGATCAACCCAATCCAACACATTCTAGAGAAATCATCAATGAATAAGATATAGTATTCTTCACCACGTGGTGACTTTTTCCTCATAGGTCCACATATGTCAGTATGAATGAGTTGAAGGGGCTTACTTGACGATTCTTCCTTAGCATTGAATTGCACTCTGGTTTTCTTACCGAATTGACAGGATTTGCATATGATACTTTCAGGTAGAGAAATATTGGGAAGACCACGAACAGCATTAAGTTTGCTTGATTTGTTGATTTGAGAGAAGCTTAGATGCCCCAACCTTCTATGCCATAGCCAATTTTCTGAAGATTTACTCAAGTAACATTGTTCTTTGCAATTCTTCAATACATATAGGTTGCTTGGAGTTCTTTTTCCTTTTATAATTGTTTTACTTGTATCAAGATCACGAACCACACATTCTTTTGAACTAAAGACAACTTCAGTTCCTTGATCACACATTTGACTTACACTTAACATATTATGCCTTAATCCATCCACATACATGACATCATTGGCCTTCACCTTTTCTTTTGAAAACACAGACCCTTTTCCTTTAATTACAGCAGGAGTATCATTTCCAAAAGTAGCTTTCTTTTCCTTTTCTAGAGCACTATATGCACAAAGTTTGTGTTTATCACCTGTCATGTGTCTTGAGCATCCACTATCAATGTACCATTGATTTTCTTCACCTTCCTCAAATAATGCTATGCCACAATTTTCAACGTGTGATTCCTTCTTTTTCCATATTTAGGATTTTGAAGGAAGATGCTCTTTTGGCTGAACTTTGCTCCTGCATTCAGATTCTCCATGCCCATAGTTATTGCAATAAGCACATTCAACTTCATTTAGAAGAGGAGAAAATTTTTTATAGGTATTCTTCGTTGTTTCAATATCAACCCTTTTCTTTCTTGCTTCTCTAGTCATGATGGTTTTATATGCAACACATTGAGCAGCTTTATGGCCAAAATTGTGACATGAGAAACATTGTCCAAAGAAGAAATTTCTGCGATCATGAAATATTCTACTTGAATTTACCTGTTGATTGGGGCTTCTTTGAAAGATATTCCTGTTAGTGTTCCTTGCATTAAGATGATCATGCTTTACTTGTAAAGATTCTTTATTCCCTTGCTAGTGGCAGAATTTTGTAAACCAGCTGTAGCTGCTTTTAGATAATTTGGTGCTGAAGCTTGAGAAGATTCTCCAATATATCCAAGACCTGTCTTTATAAGAGGAAAACGTTTTACCTTGATAATCTCATCTAATGTTTCAGATCCTTTAGCAAATCTGAAATTCAGAGTCTTTGGTTTCTCAAATTCTTTTCTTACACTTACCACTTCACATTCTAATTTCGCATTGTGTTTCTTTGCCTCTTCAACTTGCTTTTCCAGAGTCTCGATGGTTATTTTCCTTTCTTATAAGAGAATTTTATATTTTTCTAAGTGTATTTTGAGTTGATTGTTCTCTTCAAGAAAATCATTGTCCTCTAGAGCATCCGCAAAAGTATAATTTTCTTCTTTAGATTCAAAAGCCATGAGAAGTCTAAGATCTTGTTCACATTCTTCCTCACTATCAGATACCCCATCACTGTCATCATGAGTATAGTAACTTCTTCTAGTGCTAGACCGGTTCTTATTTCTAGCTACTTCCTTTCCTTTTGCAGGTGTTTCTTTGTGAGGACACTTAGCAGCATAATGACCAACTCTTCCACAATTAAAACATTTGAAAGGAAGCTTACCTCTAAATCGTCCTATACCAAGTTGAAGTTTCTTTACAAAATTTGCCTCATCTTCTTCGGAAATATATCCTGATCCTTCTGCTTCTTGTACTTATTTCCCTTTTGTAGAAGCTCTAAAAACAACTTCTTTGAATTCAGATGGTCCTCCTCTTCTCATTTCATATGCAGTCAGTATGCCATGAAGTTGCACCACAGTAAGATTTTGAAGATCCTGTTTTTCTTCAAGAGCAGAGACTTTTGACTCAAATTTTTCCGTTAGCGATCTCAAAATTTTCTCAACCAAGGTAGTTTCGGTTATTGTTTCTCCCAGATTTTTCATATGATTTAGAACATCATCAAGACGTAAAAAGAAACTGGCAATACTCTCATCACTATGCATCTTTAAATTTTCATATTCAATTCTGAGAGTTTGGAGTTTTGCACTTTTTACCTTTGCATGACCTTCATAACTCAGAATGATTTTGTCCCATATTTCTTTTGCTGTATTTAGCTGCATGACTTTGACAAATTCTGATTCTATTAGACTTCCCATTATAGCATTGACCGCTTTTGCATTTGATTCATAATTCTTCCTTTCAGTTCGATCTGTTGGTGTAGCAGCTAGATATTGATATCCTTGTTCAAAAATGGCCCATACATTTGCTCCCATAGACTGAAGAAAGGATCTCATTCTCATTTTCTAGAAGATTAAATTGCTTCCATCAAAGAGCGGAGGCTTGATAGATGTTGTTCCTTCTTGATAGCTCATATTTCTTGATCTTCCTTCTAGCGGCTAAGATTTTTCAGAAGGACCTGCTCTGATACCAATTGTTGGGAAAAATACTGAGAGGGGGGAGGGGTGAATCAGTATTTAGTGCAGACAATCAAACTTTTATCTTTTTCTTTCTAGAAACCCATACGCTACTTTACTGAAGGAAATTAGCGTATATACGCAGATATCCTTTACATAATTCGCATATGTCCAGAGATCTAATTATGTGTTTGAATATTAACTTAGATCATTGCTTTATTCATTCATCAGATATTTCAGAAACAGTAAACAGGTGTAGACAGAACAGAATAATCATCACACATATGCAACACACATGAACACCAGGATTTTTAGGTGGAAACTCAATTCGGGAGAAAACCACCGCTGCCGTCGTTTCAGCCTTCAAAATTTATTATTAAGAAAACTTCTTACAATCATGTACTGGTGCAGACTCAATCCAGCACGTAGGCACCCACCTGCAGAAGGCTACAACCTTCTCTCGTTTACCAGCCTATCCCGAAAGGGAGCTCCAACCCCCTTCTCTCGTTTACCAGCCTCTCTTGGAAGGGAGCTACGACCCCCTGAACTCGTTTACCAGCCTCTCCTAGAAGGGAGCTACTACCCCCTGACTGAAGGCTTCGACCCTCAGCACCACTGCAGACCACTTCTCATCAATTTTCAAACTGGATCAAACAGCTTCAACACAACCCTTCACTTATCAACAATCATACCTTGCTCAATGCTTCAAATAGAACAATGAGACCACTATAACCAGAATATCAGATATAACCCAAACTTCAGAATAGATATGCAGAAACACATTTAACCTTCAGCAACCATTAGATCAGAAATCATACGCACTTTTATTTAATCACACCTGCGTATATACGTGCTTTCCATAAGACGAAACCGCGTATACTTCAGTGCATTTTCCAAGGAAAAACCCTAACTGCGCATACGCTCTTTTCCTTCCACAAACCCACGTATACACGCGCTTTTCATGAAACGAACCTCTGTATAGATCTATAAAAGATAAAATTTGCAGTACAGACCAGATCTATGAACTTACCCAGATTTCTTCAATCTCTTCAACAGGATTGCGCTAGGTCTTCTTTACTTCTTTTCAGATTATCCTTAACATTCACCATTTCTAGATCTAGAGATCTTGAGCCTTCATCATGTTCATAGGTGCATCATAGATTCAGATCTATCAATTAGGAACAAGGTTCAGCCATACAGATATACTTCAGAGTGAAGTATTCATCAAATCCCAGACACATGCACACCCTTGCACAATGAATTTATTCTCCTTATATAGGGTTACCCTTTATCAGTACCATGAGCCAAAACCACATGACTTCCAATGGTATTCCTGGATGGGATCTCATAGATAATCCAGCACTTAATACAATGGGTCAAAACCATGGTATTTACCCCTTGTTTTACATATTTAGAGCGCATTTGAGCATATGTGACTTGTGACGTTAATTCCCACGTGCATACGCTACTTAGCCTAGACAAACCCGCGTATGCCTTGAGACACACACTTTTCATCAATGTTTAGGCACATGCTGAAATTCCTTTCATCATTACCTTCTGTACTGATTGTAGATACATCAGATTTACATTATTTAGCAAGCTCGTCAAGTCAAGAACAACTTCGTCAAGTAGGTTGCCATCATCTTCATCAAGTGGGTTGCCATCAAGGACAACACTCTGCATCATATTACCAACATATAGCGTGAGGCTATCTACAATGGTAGGATAAATTATTCGGGACATGTGATCGGGGAATATAAACATATATAGAACATGTTTAAAGCCTTTTTTTATTTTATTTTATTATATAGTTTTTAGACCATGGAGGTGTCCAATAACTATATGGGGCGGGATTATTATACAGTGCTAGTTTACCCAAAGGGAATTTATTCTCGGTGTTTATTAAAACATGTGGGATAATAGACTTTGGCTAAATTTTATAATAGTGGGTTTTTTCAAAGATATTTTAATAAAAAGGAGCTATACTAATAGGAAAGGGTCATTTATATAGGGAATTAATAATTAAGTTAGAGTTAATATGACAAAGGGAAAAGTGAATACTCAAAATACATAAATATAACTAATAAAAGTGAAAATTAAAGCAAAGCTTCATTATCATAACTTAATCACTTTATCTTAGGATATAATGTACTTTTGAGGGATTTTATGCTTTATGAGATGTAGGTAGTTAATCAAATGGGGGTTTCAGTATAATTAAGTAAAAATGGAGTCTTTTATTATGAAATTTCATGGTGGTGAATGCATGAATGGTAAATGATGAAAATTAGGTATTATTATAGGAATTCAAACATTTTCAACTTAACAGTCATTGAGCCTTGGGTCCGGTCCCAATAGAAGTTAGAGAAATGCTCTCAGCCTGTTTGACTAAAATTCTAGAATGCAGAATAACTATAGGGGAGGGAAATTAGTTATTGTATCCTGGTGAAAGATATTTATAATGATTTTCCCACCTTCTTCTAATTACCCAATCTTTAATCTAACATTTTTTCCTTCCATTTTTGCAGGTGCATTTGAGCTAGCTACCTTGAACATTTTATTCCTTTGAAAGCAGTAAAAAATATCTAATTCTACCTTATTTCATCCAAGGACCTAGATTAAACTGTTAGGTTCCTTTTAACTCTATACCTATTGTTGAAGCCCCGAAAATCGGGTCTACAACAAGGGGGATACCCACCCGGTATGGACCTTGGTTATCAGCTCCTTTTCCATTTGGTGTAGTGGGTCTGACTGGAGATGATGGGACTAGTTTCTCAATATGTGTGTGTGTGTTAAGAATAGATATTTCCTTTCTAAAAAGGTTCCTAAGTGAAATGCTTTTATTCTATTTCTAATCTAATCATATGCAAATTGTATTCTAATTTAAACATAAATATATAATTCTAAACTAAACCTGGGATGTAATCTTGTTTATGCGATCTAAAATAATTTCGAATAAAAACTGATAATAAATATTATTCAACTGTTATAAGAAAAGAGTTCAATAAAGATAAACCATTTCATATAAAAAGTTAGATGAAACAGTTATGAAAAACATATCGCATAATAAGCTATTCATACACTAAGCATAAATAAATAACTATAACCGTACAAAAGTGCCAAATGATAACTTAAGCATTCAAGCATCAATATATAAACAACTGAACATAAATATTACTTTAACAAAGAAGCAAAAATAGTTAAGAGAAAAAAGTACCATTTATAACTGGTTCTACTCATGAGCTAGAAGAAATAATGATTTATCTCTTCTTAATCCAACATCTACTAAGAGTACAGAAATGCAACATCAGTAGCAGATATTAGACACAGATATCAATAAATCTCTTTCCATTCATTCATCAAAACCTCCTCTGAGGGTGCAGAAGTGCATGTTCCGAGGACAAGTTTTTGACAAATTTCAGGACCCTTCTCTAAATGCATGAGAAGGGTTTAAATACTACTAACTAAATCTAATTATAGTTTATTACAAAAAATTAGGATTCAGTTTAAATGACCGTCCTTTTTCTAGGCAAAAAATAAAGTAAAACTAAAACTAAATATAAAATTAAAAACTATCAACTAACTACTTATGAATCTGATATTTGAATTTGCAAGCATCCAGCATTGATTTGAGAAGAGGAGGCTGGCTGACTTCAGATTTTAATTGTCCCGAAAAGATGGAAACGGAAAGTGTTGGCGCGATATTCTCAGCAGAATTAATGATGCAATTAAGAGCACTGCATTGAATATGTGGTTTTACCAGATATGTCCAGTAAGAATCCCAATTTAGCTTTGTCAGTCTTCGAATTGATTTTGCCTTTTCCTCAGTTTTCTGTTTCCACTCTGTTTTCAATTTCTGGGCTTGTGGTAGGTATCCTAGAATAGTTTCTGAAATAAAATTAACTTTGTGCAAATTTTCATTTACACAATCAGTAATGTTGCTTGTTGCTGTAGCTGCTTCCTCTGCTGCTTTTTCTGCCTCTCTGATCTGTGCATCCCAATTATTGAAGAGAATTTCTTTATGACCGTTATTGATAATTGGTGTTGATGCTCTTTTTCCTTCCTCTGTCTTTTGCCATGCCAAATAATTAGTAACTCTTTCATTACTTAAATCATAATCACGTCATAATTCTACGACATGATTAGTGATTTTATCACTTTCTTGACAAAAAGAGTTCCATTGTGAGATTTTCTGGCATGGTATATCTTGTTGTTGTAGTAGTTGATTATTCAAAGAAATAGATTCTGAGATAAAATCTGTAAGCTTGGGGTCGTCTTTATGCATCTCTTACATAATCTGTATTTGTTTCTCTTTTTTGGCCAAGATTTTCTGATATCCGATCTGCATTTGCTGAAACTCTTGCTGTAACTTTTGAAATTGTATCTGTGCTTCACTATTAGCATGTGCTTATTGCAATTGTTGTTGCAGAACTTGTATTTGATCCTCTTTTTCATTTAATAATAGACATACCTCATATTCTTTGTCAATAGTTGCAGAGGCATAAGCTCTTGTAATCTGAGATAATTTAGTAAGATTTTTAGTTGGATCCGTAGTATGATCTTTCCATAAAACATCTAATTGTTCTGCATCAATAGAGAGCACACTTTCTATTTTCCTTTTCTTTCTTTTCTTTCTTACTACTGCTTTATGTTGTGGGATATAAAATATATCTAGAGGAGGAATTTCCTCTATTTTAAGTACAAGCTCAGAGGAGGGAGTAATAGGTATATGTTTTGTTTCTGTGACATTGCCACTTATTTCTGTAACCAAACATTTTGCTGTCTATACAGGAGTTTGTATGTTCTGTCCTTTAACATTAATAAAATCATTAAATGTTTCCCATTCTTTATCTAACTGAGTGCTGATGGATGGTTGCTGTACATTAAGAGGTGGAAGATTCAACTGTGGAGAGGTTGGAGTCTGTTGTTGTGAAAGCTCTTTTGATTGAGCTGTATCCTTGACTGAGCCTTCACTTTTATCATTATTAGATTTTTTAGAATGTTCGGAAGTTTCTTTGCCAGACTTTGACTTAGACCTTTCTGTATCTGAGCTGCCACTGAGAATGACACTAGGAGTTGGTTCCATTGTGGGTTCCAAGTGCAAATTATCCAAAGGAATAGTGGTCAATCTTCTTTCTCTGTATACTTTAAACTCTTGAAATTATTCTGGGGAGAGCCGTGTTTGAGCTAAATGCAAAATTTCTTTAAATGAACATTTTTCTTGAAACATATCGTCAAAAATATCTTCTTCTCCAGAAAATACTCTTACTTTGACTGTAGTGGTGAAATCCTTGACAACACCATATGGATCAAATAGCCTTCTCGGAAACTTAAACAATTTTAAACATGTAATATTGTTTACTTCCTTAAACGCATGACCAACATCAAATAATGAAAATGCTCCATAGGACACAGGAAATTGTGGCCAGATGGCTTTCTTTTTATCCTTTAATTCTTTTGTCAAACCTCCCTCTCCACAGGTTTGATATGCAATTTCCCGAGCTATGAGTTTATCCGGAACATACAAGGGTAAAACATGAGGAGAAGAAAAGCTTCCAAAAACCCTCACATAAGTAAACAATTCTTCTCCAAACCATCTTGCGACATGGAGAATGTCTACTTCTGCTTCAGGGGATAACCTTGGAGCATCCTTATTATACAACACTCTATACAGTGGCAAAATTATGCCATGGAAAATCTTGTAAAAATGAGGAATGAACTTTGATTCCCACAATTCTTTGTGATAAACATGAATGGGTAGGGGATCCTGAATTGTCCATTTCCAACCAATTAAAGGGAACTTAGAAACAAAGTAGATTGAATCCATAACATAGGCAGATAGATAAAAAGGAGGATAAATCCTCTGAGAGATAGTCCGTTTAGACCGGTAATTGAAAATAGCCGTGGCTAAATTATCAGACAATATTTTATCCCAGTCCACAATGGTAGCGTTAACAACAGCATTCAATAAGGGAAGCCATTCAGGAAAAAAATTATTAATGTCAGGCTTTCCAAAAAGCCTACATAGCATAGCGGTAGCAAAACAATATGGAGAAGAGAGTGAGCCAGTACTGTACATACCTTGTTTATCTTTTTTCAGTGGTTCATCTCTTCTAGACCATTCCTTGGTGCATTCCGCCAAATTTGCATTTTCCTTGGAAAATTTCTCCATAAATTGTTTGTTGTAAGTTTCCTGAGGCTCCGACAAATGATACATAAGCCTCAAATCTTCTGGAGTAAATGACTCGATGAGCTCTTGACATTGAGTTTTGAACTTTCTGTCTGTAATATCAGTGTTATCCAGCACCCATTTTACCATGTCTGTATATGGAAGAATTCTTGGTCTTGTTGCTACCCGGTGTAAAAATGAACAAGCCAGCTCTGTAAGAGATGCTTCAGAAGAATTACTTGAGCCTGCAGTAGCGGAAACATCCATTACCCTTGGGTTCTCTTCTTCAAGCAAATTAAAGATACCCTCCCAAGTGGTGATAATAGCGTCCTTGTTGCAAGTAGTGTCTGTGTACAAGAATGCCATCTCTTTACTTTCAAAACTCAGAGCTTTCTCTTTCTTTCCCATAATACTCTAAATATTGCTTCGTATAGTCTCCTGTTCTTCGCACCTACGATTTTACGAATTAAGTGAGAATAATGATATGAGAAAGGTGACAGGATAGTTTTAAATGCTGAAGGTGTATGAAATATATTATTTTAACATGAAATAACCTTTCAATCAAAACAAAATCCTTTTCATTAATAATCGACAATCCATTCGTTAATTTGACATCAAAGCGTATAACAGATATCGATTCATGGAAAGATTTTCTTCGTACAATGAGCTTTAAGAATGTGCAATCCTGCATTCGGCGATTTTCTTTGCAATATCACAAAATCACAATATCGCAAATTGCAATATCCGCATCATCAGAATATCGCAAAATCTGCATCATCGCCATATCACAAATCACAACTTTCACAAATCACAATCTCGTAACATCGCGAAATCGCAATATCGCAAAATATATCATATGAAAAATATCTGTTAATATATTTTCTGCGATATGCAATTTGCGATAAATATTTTAATGCATAGTTTTTGGATCGTGCTATCGCAATTTAGAATATTTTTCTTTGCAAAAGATATATTTTACTTTTTTGTGATAAATGTGATATTTTATTCAAAGAAAGATTTTATTCTAATCTGTCATAAAATTAAATTTATTTAAATATTTTCCAAAGAATTTTCTTAGGTTAATGATTGTAAGTTTTATTGAAAATGAAAACAAACATCAATTAATTTTTTGGATTTTTAAACTAAGGGTCCCCACTTATTTAGTATTATTACTAATACTAAATAAGGAGGGGGTTGTTACTAGCCACAACAATTGGCGATTCTCTTGGAAGAACCAATTATCTCTGCTTTTCTTTTGGATTTTCTAAACTTTTCAAAACAGAAAATTTTCCAGAAAATCAAACTTTATTATAAAAAGACAAAGTACATTATGCTTTAATCTATAAATGATATTTCATTTCTTCTATTTTCAAATTTGAATATTCACTTCCTCAAGCTAATATTTGTATCTATATCAGTCATTACTTGGTTTAAAAAGATAAAAAGGCTTCTCTGTAAATCAGTTTTTTAAATATGCTCATTTGTAGTAGGTAGAGCCACTGTTGCCAGCAAGCGTCTATAGCCTCGACAAGGTTACCTATTACCCAACAATGATCTTGTGTCCCACTTAGAGAAATATATAATTTTCAAAGAGAAATACATATTCACACTTATTGCTTTTATTTTATTTTTTTACCTTTAAAGAACAATGTCTTGGTTTGGTAGCCAATTTATGACAGTGCCGTTCACTTGATTTATAACTTTGCTGAACAAGCTGGCTCATGATGAGACCCCTTGCCTTTTGATTGCAGTAATATTGATTCATTGCCCTGTTGTGGTATGCAGTATTGGCAGAGTTAGCAAGCTATAATATCTATGATCATGATAAGCCGGCTCGTGATGAGACCTCTTACTCTTTAAGATAAAGTGTATCATTGGATTAGTCCCTGAACATTGTAATTTTCTATGTGGGGAGGAAGTCATTGTTTCCTTAAGATAGCTCTGGACGACAATGATAGAGTTTTTGGGAAAGAAATTTTCTACAAAGAATCTTCATTTTGTTATAGATACCTTTCATTAAACTGATATAAAACATCTTCCAGCTAGAAGTTGTTTTTCATCAAAATTTTCAAAGTTGAAACTAGTATCATTTCTAGACTAAAGCTTTTAACTGTATCTTTGAAATAATAATGATCAATATTCTAAAAAGAATTCTATTTATATAAGTGAAGAAATAAAATCTAAAACAGAGAATTTGTATCTTTTTCATGAATTTCAAATGTAACCGTTAACAACTAGTTTTATTAAAAATAAAGAAAATTAATATACAAAATAGAAGAATAATCTCTTATGGAAAATATTTTTTGAGGATTTGTCCATTAACAGGTAAAGACTCTCTTTTTCCTATTAAATCTTGTAACATAAAAGTAGATGGACCTAAGATCTCTGCAATTTGGAAAGGACCAAACCACATTCGTTGAAATTTTGTATGTTTTCCTTTTTCTTCATGAGCCTTGTCCCATTTTAAAACTAGATCTCCTATCTGAAAATTCTTTCTGGTTATCATGTTTGAATCAAAAGAAGCTTTAACTAATGCTTGATGATGAGCATGAGTTACTTTGGCTTTTTCTCGTTGTTCTTCTAGCTTAATTATTTCCATCTGCCTTAATTGTAAAGAAGAAGTTGGTTCTTCATCAAAATATTGGACTAAGGCTAAGGAAGAGATTGTTAGAAGAGTTGGAAGGACCACATCTCTCCCATAAACTAAATTAAAGGGAGAAGTGCCAATAGAAGCCTTCTGCGTTATTCGATCTGCCCATAAAGCATATATTAAAGACTTATGCCAATTTTTATGATTTTGATCAATGGTTCGCTTGATTATTCTGATTAATTTTTTATTTGTGGATTCAGCTAACCCATTTCCCCGTGGATAATAATTGGCAGAATATTTAAGTTTGAAACTTCTCTTGAGTGCAAATTCAGTCATAGCATTACCAGAAAAATACGATGCACATCAAACATTAAAACAGAAGGTAAACAAAACCTGGTGATTATGAACTGATCTATGAACTCGATGTTGTGTTTAGCATTAGCAGTCTTAAGAGGAACTGCTTCTACCCATTTCATAAAATAATCAGTTGTTGTAATGATATACCTATGTTGTTTAGAAGAGTGAGGAACGATCTCACCTATTATGTCCAATCCCCATTGATCAAAAGGTTGCGCAATGTTGACCGGTTGTAATGGAAATGATGGTTTCTTTTGTCTTCCAACCGTAGTTTGACAAATTTGACATTTCCTTACGTAGCTATGTGAATCTTTGAATAATGTGGGCCAGTAATAGCCTGCAAGGAGCATTTTATGTGCAGTTGCATCTCAAGCATAATGTCCACCTGCTGGCCCATCGTGAAGTCCCTGCAAGACTTTTTCAGCTTCAGATTTCTCCAGACATCTAAGAAGAACAAAATCATAATTCATTCTAAAAAGAACATCATTTACAAGCTGATATTGTTTAGCCTTCAACCTTAGAGCTCTTTTCTTGGTGTAATCAGAATTTGGAGATGCATATCCATTCTTCAGATAAAATATGATATCAGCATATAATTATTCAACATTGTTTAGGCTTACCTCATATGTTTGTATTTCCTCAGATGGTTTTTCAGAAATAAGCGATGCTCCAGCTAGTATTTTGCAAAAACCTTGACCTCTTACAATATTTGCTGGTTTAATTTCTACATCATATTCTTGTAAGGCAGTAATCCAATTGGCTCTTTTCTCACCACATCCTTTTGGACTAAAAGATTTCTTACCGCCGGAAACGGTACTATGATCTTTGTATGGGTTTTAAGTAAAAAGGGTTTGAAATATTTAATTGCTTTGAAAACAGCATAAGCTTGTTTCTCCACATCTGAATAATTCAATTCAGCTCCTTGTAAATTTGAATTGAAAAAAGAAATTGGAACTTCTGCTTTGTCTTGATTTTCTTGAGTGAGTATCGCAACATAAGATTTACCAGAGGCAAATGTATACAAAATAAAAGGATTGGAAAAATTTGGAGTTGCTAAAGATGGAGCATTAATAATTGTTTGTTTGATCAGATTGAATGCCTCATATTCATCTTTGCCCCATTTGAAGTTTGAATTCTTTTTAATCATTACTTGTAAAGAAGATACAATTCTCGAAAAATCTGGCACAAATCTCTTTATAAAATTAATCTGGCCAAGAAAAAATTGCATAGCTTTCTTGTTGTGAGGTAAGGGTATTTCAAAAATTTCTTTGATTATATCAAGGTTAATATGAATTCCAGATTTTGATACTATGAATCCAAGAATTTTTCTTTCACTTAATGCAAAAAAATATTTTTTCGGATTAAGTGAAATTCCATACCTTTGACAACGTTGAAAAATCTGCTTCAAATCTCTAAGATGATTGGTTCATTTTTTAGAATATATAGTTATATCATCCAAGTAAATTACTACTGATTTGTTAACTAATCCCTTGAAAGCAATGTCCATGGCTCTCTGAAATGTGGCACCAACATTGATCAAACCAAAAGGCATCTTTTGATATGCATAAGTGCCCCATTTGGTTCTGAATGTAGTTTTCAATTGATCATCAAGATGACCCAATACTTGGTTATAGCCAGAGAAACCATCTAAGAAAGACATTAATTATGATCCTGCAACTTCCTGTAATATTTGATCCATAGGAGGCAAAGGAAAATTATCTTTTTGGCAGGCTTTATTAAGATTTCGAAAGTCAAGAAAAATCCTAATGTCTACGTTCATTTTTCTAACAGGAACCATATTGGAAACCCATTTAGAATGTCGAACGGGAAAAATAATTTTGGCTTTCAATAACTTATTGAGTTCAGATTTGATCTGATTTTCTAAATTAGAATGGATCTTTCTCAACTTCTGTTGCACAGGTTTTTCATCATTGATCATTGGGATAGTATGTTGGATGATAGAAGTGTCATAAGTTTTGAGTTCATCATAGTTCCAAGAAAAGACACTTTTATATTGTTTCAAAAGACGAACATACGCTAATTTTTCTTCAGGAGCTAGGCCCAGGCCTAGGTTGATATTTTGTGGTTTGGCATCAGTTCCTAGATTTACTAATTCATAATTCAAAGTTGAACTTTGCAGTTTTGAATTGGTAGATCTTTTAAATCGATCTTTCAAATCATAAAGGTCTTCTAACTTGACTACTGATTTCAGTATAGCATTATTGGTGCTATTTTGGAGCAATTATCTATCATGTTGGTCTTCATCAATTATCTGATTGGTGTAAGATCCTTCAGATGTGAGAAAATTTACAATATCAGGATCATCATTGAAAATCCTCCAATTGGTAACGTTATCAGGAATCAAGGGTCTAAAGATTAATTCGATTGAAAATCGATTAGGACTAAAGTCTTCTGCATGAATGAGCTTGGAAGCTACGTTAGCTAGGAGGTCTGAACTAGCATTTTGGATTCTGGGAATTGATGAAATATTAAACGCTATAAAGTGTTCAGTCAGATCTTGAACTAAATATTGATAATGCTTTAAATGACCTGATAAACAATGTATAGTATTGCGTACCTGTTTAATTACAATTTCTGAATCTCCGAAAACTTGTAGATATTTGATGTCTAATCCGATTGCTTTGTATAATCCTTGGACTAAAGCCTCGTATTCTGCGGTGTTATTAGTGCAATCAAACTCAAGTCTGCAAGTTAACATAATTTTGTTTCCCTCTGGACTAACCAAAACGCATCCTGCTCCTGCTCCTTCATTAGACTTAGAACCATCAAAAAATAATTTCCAAAATAAAGATTTATTTACAGGAGTATCTACAAAATTAATGCATTTAGAACTATCTGTTTGAGAAAAAATTTCTATTTGAGATAAAACAGAATGTTCTAAGTAAGGTGAAGTATGAGCATTAAAATTTCCTAAGAAAGAATCAACTGAGTAATTGCCAATGATATTACTGATGTATGCAACTGGTTCATTCTCTCCTTCTAGTTCTGTTACTATGTATTTTTGATGCTTTTCTCGTTCAACCTTTATCTGATTTGGTTTACCATTGTAAGGAAGCCACATATGCGACAATCAGTTGCAAAATATCCATGAAGTTTTTCTGACCAATCTCTGCTAAGAATTAAGCCATAAAATTCTGGAATATCTGCAACTAAAATATCATTGACTTGACATACCTTTGGATTAGATGATAGTCTTATGGTAATTTGATTTAATTCACCAATCACTTCAACTTGCGATCGATCTAGCTGGACTATGCACACAATAGATTTTTGTGGTTGAATATTCAACTTTGCACATATTGATTTTGGTAGAATATTAGATGAAGCTCCAGAATCCACTAAACAATTATGCAATTTTTTATTGAAAACTTCATAAGTAAGAAGAAATGGAGGAGTATGAGATCTCGACCTTCCTCCAATTAAAGTGATATTTTCTAGATCAAATTTATTGATCGCATTAGCTGGAGGTATTCCCATCTCGTTGGAAGCTTGAGAAATCACAGGATTAGGCAAAGGTTTTTCTGGTACAGCATGTAATTCTTTCAAAAGTACCTTTTGTTGGTGTTTTAACTTGCTCAATTCATAAAAAGTGATGTTAGCCCTAGTCTTCTTCATGTCTTCTATGATATTATACTCCATTTCATCTGTAACAATCAGTGTTATTGATGGAGTTGATGAATCTGTCTGGACTGGGCTGGTTTGAATTGCTTTAGATGTCGTTTTCTTGGGTGGAACTTTATCCTTAGTCAACGAGCTTGCGCTCTTTGACTTAGGAGTAGGTTGAGGAGGATCAAGTTGATTTATACTTCGATTGCTAGTTGGGAATGCTTCTTGATCTTCCTCATCTGGGAGGATAAAATCTCACATACCTTGTACTTCTACGACTTCTTCTTCATCAGTAGTTTCTTCAGTAGCAGTTTCCTCTTCTTCTTCTTCTGACTCAACATTAGTAATAGCATTTGGTGGCTTTGGATCAGTTAAAAGGTTTCTTCTAAAAGGTTTGAAAGACTTTTTAGAAGATGTTTCTACCACTTGTTTTTTAATGTCAACCATTTCGTTAGACATGGTTTTCAAAACTTTCTGCAATCCTTCTAAATCAAATGGATCTTTTGGTTGTTTTTTCTTGGGATCTTTCTTAAAAGTGACACTTTTGGATTTTTGTTCTTCTATCGCATTTTTCTTGTCTAGGGCTATGATACGTTTCTCTACTGCTATTGCTTCCTTCATATTTTCTGCTAAAGTTGTTTTGTTAGCCCTATCAACAAAGATTGCTATGTTTGATGGTAAAGCAGAAATGTACCATTCACTTCGCACTTCTTCGCTAGGCTTGGAAGCAGTAGGAATTTTGTTTAACAATTTATTGAAACATGAATTAAAATCCTTGACAAGTTCTTTTGAATCAGCTCTAAGATTAGACAGATCATTGATCAATGTCGCTGTAGACCTGTCATCAACAAATTTAGTCAAAAATTGATCTTGAAAGATATCCCAACTAGTGATGGATCCAGATGGTAATGAGAAATACCATGATCCAGCTGCTCCTTGTAGAGTATAAGGGAAAAGTCAGACAACAGAATCTTCATTAATAACTCCATTGAGATTTATGGATAGCATAGAATTGTTTATATGTTCTTCTGCTAGCATGCCTGCTTCAGGATTAAACTTAAACAGCCATTTTTCAGGATGTGCTGGTAATTGACTCAAGGGTGCAGGCATTAGGAAAGCCCCTGTATTATTCCATGGCATTTGGGCCATCACTGAGCTACTAACAGAGGAAAATGCAGCAGATGATGTCTGTGATTGGGAATATGAGGATATTATAATTATAGATGATTGAGAAGGTGATGTGGAAGTTCCAGTGGAGTGGGGGACAATATTCTGAAGTGGAGGGGTGGACGGTTGACTTCGTAATGAAGAGGTTGAAATGGATGATGATGATGAAAGAGTCTCACTATCAGACCCTTTACGTGATTTCATTTCTCTTTTTCTTGTAGGTAAAGGTAATTCAGTTCGCTGAATTCCAAGCTTCTCACTCTGTAATCTGGTAAGAGGATGAGCAGTGTTATATTGCGAAGTCACACTGCCTTGAGATTTATCAGATCTTTGAGGTGATATTGAAAATCGCTGAAGTTTATGAATCAAAGATTCAACTTCAGGAGGTTCAATAGCAGATTCTTCTGAAAAGTCAGGGTTTGTAGCAGTGTCTGTTCTTCTTTCGACTTCTGGCTCTAGATTTAAAATTTCTGAGTGCGATGGAGAAGTCGGGGGAGATGGTGAGGGTGATTTACTCTCAGAATGGTATTTAGATTTAGATTTACTTTCCATTCATAGTTCATGGCCCTCCTTCTAGCACCAAATATGTTGAAGCCCCGAAAATCGGGTCTACAACAAGGGGGATACCCACCCGGTCTGGACCTTGGTTAGCAGCTCCTTTTCCGTTTGGTGTGGTAGGTTCGACTGGAGATGATGGGATCAATTTCCCAATATGTGTGTGTGTGTTGAGAATAGATATTTTCTTTCTAAAAAGGTTCCTAAGTGAAATTCTTTTATTCTATTTCTAATCTAATCATATGCAAATTGTATTCTAATTTAAACAGAAATATCTAATTCTAAACTAAACCCAGGATGTAATCTTGTTTATGAGATCTAAAATAATTTCGAATAACAACAGATAATAAAGATTATTCAACTATTATAAGAAAATAATTCAATAAAGATAAACCATTTCATATAAAAAGTTAGATGAAACAGTTATGAAAAACATATCGCATAATAAGCTATTCATACACTAAGCATAAATAAATAGCTATCACCATACATAAGTGCCAAATGATAACTTAAGCATTCAAGCATCAATATATAAACAAATGAACATAAATATTACTTTAACACAGAAGCAGAAATAGTTAAGAGATAAAAGTACCATTTATAACTGGTTCTACTCATGAGCTAGAAGCAATAATGATTTATCTCTTCTTAATCCAACATCTACTAAGAGTACAGAAATGCAACATCAGTAGCAGATATTAGACACAGATATCAATAAATCTCGTTCCATTCATTCGTCAAAACCTCCTCTGAGGGTGCAGAAGTGCATGTTCTGAGGACAAGTGTTTGACAAATTTCAGGACCCTTCTCTAAATGCATGAGAAGGGTTTAAATACTACTAACTAAATCTAATTATATTTTATTACAAAAATTTAGGATTTGGTTTAAATGACCGTCCTTTTTCTAGGAAAAAATAAAGTAAAACTAAAACTAAATCTAAAATTAAGAACTATCAACTAACTACTTATGAATCTGATCTTTGAATTTGCAAGCATCCAGCATTGATTTGAGAAGAGGAGGCTGGCCAACTTCAGATTTTAATTGTCCCGAAAAAATGGAATCAACAAGTGTTGGCGCGATCTTCTCAGCAGAATTAATGATGAAATTAAGAGCACTGCATTGACTGTGTAGTTTTACCAGATATGTCTAGTAAGAATCCCAATTTAACTTTGTCAATCCTTGAATTGATTTTTCCTTTTCCTCAGTTTTCTGTTTCCACTCTGTTTGTAATTGCTGGGCTTGTGGTAGGTATCCTGGAATAGTTTCTGAAATCAAATTAACTTTGTGAAATTTTCATTTACAAAATTAGTAATGTTGCTTGCTGCTGTAGCTGCTTCCTCTGCTGCTTTTTCTGCCTCTCTGATCTGTGCATCCCAATTATTGAAGAGCATTTCTTTATGACCGTCATTGATAATTGGTGCTCCTGCTCTTTTTCCTTCCTCTGTCTTTTTCCATGCCAAATAATTAATAACTCTTTCATTAGTTAAATCATAATCATGTCGTAATTCTACGACATGATTAGTGATTTTATCACTTTCTTGACAAAAAGAGTTCCATTGTGAGATTTTCTGGCATAATATATCTTGTTGTTGCAGTAGTTGATTATTCAAAGAAATAGATTCTGAGATAAACTCTGTAAGCTTGGGGTCGTCTTTATGCATCTCTTGCATAATCTGTATTTGTTTCTCTTTTTCAGCCAAGCTTTTCTGATATCCGATCTGCATTTGCTGAAACTCTTGTTGTAACTTTTCAAATTGTATCTGTGCTTCACTGTTAGCATGTGCTTGTTGCAATTGTTGTTGCAGAACTTGTATTTGATCCTCTTTTTCATTTAATAATAGTCGTACCTCAGATGCTTTTTCAATAGTTGCGGAGGCATAAGCTCTTGTAATCTGAGATAATTTAGTAAGATTTTTAGTTGGATCCGTAGTAGGATCTTTCCATAAAACATCCAATTGTTCTGCATCAATAGAGAGCACACTTTCTATTTTCCTTTTCTTTCTTTGCTTTCTTACTACTGCTTTATGTTGTGGGCTATAAAATATATCCAGAGGAGAAATTTCCTCTAATTTAAGTACAAGCTCAGAGGAGGGAGTAATAGGTATAAGTTATGTTTCTGTGACATTGCCACTTATTTCTGTAACCAAACCTTTTGTTGTCTATACAGGAGTTTGTATGTTCTATCCTTCAACATTAATCAAATCATTAAATGTTTCCCATTCTTTATCTAACTGAGTGTTGATGCATGGTTGCTGTACATTAAGAGGTAGAAGATTCAACTGTGGAGTGGTTGAAGTCTGTTGTTGTGAAAGCTCTTTTGATTGAGCTCTATCCTTCACTGAACCTTCACTTTTATCATTATTAGATTTTTTAGAATTTTAAGAATTTTTTTTGCCAGACTTTGACTTAGACCTTTCTGTATCTAAGCTACCACTGAGACTAACACTAGGAGTTGGTTTCCTTGCTGGTTCCAAGTGCAAATTATCCAAAGGAATAGTGGTCATTCTTCTTTCTCTGTATACTTTAATCTCTTGAAATTATTCTGGGGATATCCGTGTTTGAGCTAAATGAAAAATTTCTTTAAATTAACATTTTTCTTGAAACATATCGTCAAAAATATCTTCTTCTCCAGAAAATACTCTTACTTTGACTGTAGTGGTGAAATCCTTGACAACACCATATGGATCAAATAGCCTTCTCGAAAACTTAAACAATTGTAAACATGTAATATTGTTTACTTCCTTAAACGCATGACCAACATCAAATAATGAAAATGCTCCGCAGGACACAGGAAATTGTGGCCAGATTACTTTCTTTTTATCCTTTAATTCTTTTGTCAAACCTCCCTCTCCATAGGTTTGATATGCAATTTCCTGAGCTATGATTTTATCCAGAACATACAAGGGTAAAACATGAGGAGAAGCAAAGCTTCCAAAAACTCTCACATAAGTAAACAATTCTTCTCCAAACCATCTTGCGACAGGGAGAATGTCTACTTCTGCTTCAGGGGATAACCTTGGAGCATCGTTATTATACAACACTCTATACAGTGGCAACATTATGCCATGGAAAATCTTGTAAAAATGAGGAATGAACTTTGATTCCCACAATTCTTTGTGATAAACATGAATGGGTAGGGGATCCTGAATTTTCCATTGCCAACCCATTAAAGGGAACTTAGAAACAAAGCAGATTGAATCCATAACATAGACAAATACATAAAAAGGAGGATAAATCCTCTGAGAGACAGTCTGTTTAGATCGGTAATTGAAAATAGCCATGGATAAATTATCAGACAATATTTTAGCGCATTCCACAATGGTAGCGTTAACAGCAGTATTCAATAAGGGAAGCCATTCAGGCAAAAACTTATTAATGTCAGGCTTTCCAAAAAGCCTACATAGCATAGCGACATCAAAACAATATGCAGAAGTGAGTGAGCCAGTACTGTACATACCGTGTTTATCTTTTTTCAGTGGTTCATCTCTTCTGGACCATTACTTGGTGCATTCCGCCAAATTTGCATTTTTCTTGGCAAATTTCTCCATAAATTTTTTGTTGTAAGTTTCCTGAGGCTCCGGAAAATGATACATAAGCCTCAAATCTTCTGGAGTAAATGAACCGATGAGATCTTGACCTTGAGTTTTGAACTGTCTGTCCGTAATATCAATGCTATCTAGCACCCATTTTACCATGTCTGTATATGGAAGAATTCTTGGTCTTGCTGCTACTCGGTGTAAAAATGAACAAGCCAGCTCTGTAAGAGATGCTTCAGAAGAATTACTTGAGCCTGCAGTAGCGGCAACATCCATTATCCTTGGGTTCTCTTCTTCAAGCAAATTAAACATACCCTCCTAAGTGGTGATACCAGCTTCCTTGTTGCAAGTAGTGTCTGTGTGCAAGGATGCCATCTCTTTACTTTTAGAACTCGGAGCTTTCTCTTTCTTTCCCATAATACTCTGAATATTGCTTTGTATAGTATCTTGTTCTTCGCGCTTGCGGTTTTACGAATTAAGTGAGAATAATGATATGAGTGTTGGAAATATGATGCAGAGTGTTGTCCTTGATGGCAACCCACTGAATAAGGATGAAGGCATGCGACTGTTGACAGATGTTGTCCTTGATGGCAATCCACCTGATGAAGTTATTCTTGACTTGATGGACTTGGTAAATGATGTAAAATGATGTTTGTTGACAATACGATGCTGAGTGTTGTCTTTGAAAGGCAACCCACTTGATGAAGATGATGACAACTTACTTGATGAAGTTGTGCTTGATAGAATATGGTTTGATGAAGGAAATCTGATGTATCTACAGTGTGAACAGAAGGCAATAAAGAAAGGAATTCAGAATGTGCTCAAAATATAATAAAAAGAGTATGTCACTTGGTATATGCGGATTGGCCTAGGGGAAGTCGCGTATGCACGCGGAAAAGAACGTGCCAAGTCGCGTATGGGCTAAAGCGCTCAAAAAGTGCAAAACCAAGGGTAACCACCATGGTATTGACCCATGGTATTGGGTAATGATCCGCCTAAATTGACCCCGTCCAGGTAGTTTTGGGCTCATGGTATGGTTTTGGCCCATGGTATTGAAAAAGGGGCTCATGGTATTGAAAAAGGAAAACCTATATAAGGAGAAGAAATTCATTGTGCAAATGGTGAGCGTGGGTGCAAGATGTCTGAGCTTGAATGAATACTTCTCTCTGAAGTAGATCTGAATGAAAGGGTTACACTTGAAGATAAATCTGAATGGATGATGCACCAATGATGAAGAAAGGGATCTAGATCTGAAATGTATCTACTAGATCTGCTTATGGAAGGCTTAGATCTGTGATGAGGTGAACATCTAGGCGAACATCTGTCTGAAGTGAAAGGGTAAATCTGATCTGAAAATCTGATCTGAAGAAGTATGCTACTCTATAATAATTGAAGATCTATACGCTACTTCGTCGCGGAGGAAGCGCGTATATACGCAGCTTCAGCGAAGAGAAAGCGCGTATGCGCAATACAATATACACTGAGGTATACGCTGGTTTGTGTGGACGGAAGCGCGTATATACGCGCCGTCAGTAAAGGGAAAGTGCGTATGAAAACTAGGGTTTGCTGAAGCAAGGGGTATGAAATATATGATCTGTTCTGCTGTGTTTCTGCTATCTGATCTGTGTTGATATGTATCTGTTGATGATGTATGTTTGAGCTTAAAAGTATGAAAGGGTTCGGTATGGAAATATGATGAATTGTGGCCTGCAAGTTGTGTTCTATTGAAGTGGTTGGATCCAGTGTGAAAATTAATGAAACGTGGTCCAAGGTGGTGCTGAGGGTTGTAGCCTTCAGTCAGGGGGTTGTAGCTCCCTTCCAGGAGAGGCTGGTAAACGAGATCAGGGGGTCGTAGCTCCCTTCCAGGAAAGGCTGGTAAACGAGTCAGGGGGTCGTAGCTCCCTTCCAGGAGAGGCTGGTAAACGAGCGCAGGTGGGTGCCTGCGTGCTGGTCAAGTCTGCGCCAGCACATATGTTGTAAGATGTTTTCTCTATAATAAAATATTGAAGGATGAGCAACTGCAGCGGTGGTTTTCTCCCGATTTGGGTTTCCACCTAAAAATCCTGGTGTTCATGTGTGATGCTTTGTGTGATGGCTTATTATGTTATTACTGCACATGTTTACAGTTTATTGAACATCTGATAAATGAATGATGGAATGATCTAAGTGAAGAGTTAATTACATATCTAGATCTCTGTATACGCGAGTTTCATAAAGGGGATCCGCGTATATACGCAGATTTACTGAAGGAAAGTAGCGTATGGGTTTTAAGGAATGAAAAAGTAAAAGTTTTGATTATACTGTAAATACTAATTCACCCCCCCCTCTCAGTATTTTTCCCAACAATTGGTATCAGAGCAGGTCCTTGTGCAGAAGCTTGATCGCTTAAAGGAGATCCGTCGCAATGGGAAGTCAAGAAGGAGTAATGTCTATAAAGCCACCTCTATTCAATGGGAGCAATCCGATATTCTGGAAGGTACGTACAAAAGCATATCTGCAAAGTCTTGGTGCAGATGTATGGGCAATCGTGGAAGAAGGTTATCAATACCCGGCAAGTATTCCTACTGATGCAGCTGAAAGAAAGAAGTATGAAATCAATGCCAAAGCAATGAATGTCTTATTGGGAAGCATGTCTGAATCAGAATTTGCTAAAGTGATGCAGCTACATTCAGCAAAAGAAATATGGGACAAAATCATTCTAAGCTATGAAGGAGACACAAAGGTAAAGAGTGCAAAACTCCAAACTCTTAGAATTGAATATGAAAATTTGAAGATGCATAGTGATGAAAGTGTTGCCAGTTTCTTTCTTCGTCTAGATGATATTGTAAATCGGATGAGAAATTTGGGTGAAACCATGGCTGATACTACTCCGGTGGAAAAGGTCTTGAGATCTTTGACTTCAAAATTTGACTCTAAAGTTTCTGCTATTGAAGAAAGGCAAGATCTGCAAACTCTTTCTGTTGTTCAATTACATGGTACTCTGACTGCTTTTGAAATGAGACAAGGAGGTCCTTCTCAAATAAGAGAAGCTGCTTTTAAGGCATCTACAAAAGGAAAGGAAAAGGAGGTTATCAAAGAGTCCAGCTATGTATCCGATGAAGAAGAAGCAAATTTCGTGAGAAAGCTCCAACTAGGTACTGGAAGATTCAAAGGTAAGCTTCCCTTCAAATGTTTTGAGTGTGGTAAAGTTGGTCATTATGCTGCAAAATGTCCTTATAAAAGAAAAGAAGTAGTAAGAAGGAATAAGAACGGATCTAGCTCTAAGACAAGTTACTATGCTAATGAAGATAGTGATGAGTCATCTAATAGTGAGGAAGAATGTGAAGAAGATCTTAGACTTCTCATGGCATTTGAACAAAAAGAAGAAAAGGATACTTTTATGGATGCTCTAGAGGAGAATGATTTTCTTGAAGAAAATAATCAACTCAAACTACGCTTAGAAGAAGAAAAGATAATCAGAGAGACCATTGAAAAGAAGCTTGAAGAAGCAAAGAAACATATTGAAAACTAGAATGTGAAGTGGTAAGTCAAAGAAAAGAAGTTGAGAAAGCAAAAACCTTGAATCTTAGATTTGCTAAAGGATCTGAAACCTTAGATGAGATCATCAAGGTACAACGTTCTCCTCTTATAAAGACAGGTCTTGGATATACCGGAGAATCTTCTCAAACTTCAGCACCAAACTATCTAAAAGCAGTTACAGGTGGTTTACCTCATTCAGCCACTCAGCAAGAGAATAAAGGATTTCTACAGGGAAAGCAGGACCATCTCAATTCAAGGAACACTAACAGGGATAGCTTTCAAAGACACTACAACCAACAGGTAAATTCAAATAGAAGATTCCATGATCGCAGAAATTTCTACTTCAATGGGCAATGTTTCACTTGTCACAATTTTGGTCATAAAGCTATTCAATGTGTGGCATATAAAACCATCATGACAAGAGAAGCAAGAAAGAAAAGGTTGGATACTGAACCAAAGAAGAATACCTATAATAATTTTTCTCCTCTTCAAAGTGAAGTCGAATGTACTTATTGCAATAACTTTGGCCATGAAGAATCTGAATGCAGGAACAAGATCCAGCCTAAAGAACATGTTCCCTCAAGCTCCAAAGTGTGGAAGAAGAAAGAACCGCCGGTTGAAAATTGTGGGATAGCATTATTTGCAGAAGGTGAAGAAAATCAATGGTACATTGATAGTGGGTGCTCAAGACACATGACAGGTGACAAAAGCAATCTTCATACTTATAATGCTCTAGAAAAGGAAAAGAAAGTTACATTTGGAAATGATACTCCTGCTGTAATTAAAGGAAAAGGGTCAGTATTTCTAAAAGAAAAGTGAAGGCTAAAGATGTCATGTATGTGGATGGATTAAGGCATAACCTGTTAAGTGTTAGTCAAATGTGTGATCAAGGAGCAGAAGTGGTCTTCAGTTCCAAAGAATGTGTGGTTCATGATCTTGACACAGGTAAAATCATTATAAAAGGAAAAAGAAATCCAAGCAACCTGTATATTCTAAATGGCATAGATCAATGTTACTTGAGCAAGTCCTCAGAAAATTGGCTATGGCATAGAAGGCTGGGGCATCTGAGTTTCTCTCAAATCAAAAAAGCAAGCAGACTTCAAGCTGTTCGTGATCTTCCCAAGGTCAATCTTCCAGAAAGTACCATATGCAAATCTTGTCAATTTGGTAAGCAAACCAGAGTACGATTTAATGCCAAAGAAGGATCATCAAGTAAGCCTCTTGAACTCATTCATACCGATATATGTGGACCTATGAGGAAAAAGTCATTACGTGGGGAAGAATACTATATCTTATTTATTGATGACTACTCTAGAATGTGTTGGATCGAATCATTAAACACAAAGATCACACTAAAATTTAACTTCAAGCTTTAAAATGAATTAGATCTAAAAATCAAGTGTCTTAGATCTGATCGGGGAGGAGAATATTCATCAAATGAATTCTTTGAATTTTGTGAACAACATGGCATTAAAAGACAGTTCTCTGTAGCAGGCACTCCACAACAAAATGGTGTAGCAGAAAGAATGAATAGAACAATTGTTCAAATGGCTAGAGCCATGCTTGCTGATTCTGATGTTCCTGACATGTTCTGGAGTGAAGCAGCACATACAGCAGTTAACATTCTCAATAAAGCTCATGTTCGGGTAAATAGTGACAAAACTCCATATGAACTCTCGTATGGCAATTCTCCCACTGTGAAGCATTTTAAGGTTTTTGGAAGTAAATGCTTTATCAAAAATAATGATGAAAAACTTGGCAAGTTTGAACCTAGATCAGATGAAGGGATATTTCTTGGTTACTCTTCGTCAAGCAAAGCTTTCACATGTTACAATAAAAGGCTTTGAAAAGTTGTTGAATGTATTGATGTTGTTATTGATGAGTCTCCTGCAGCTCCTAAAGAAGAAAAACAAACCGCAAATGAAGATGATGGCGACATATGGCCTTCTACATCAGATAGCAATGATATAGACAATGGATCCAATGAAGAACCTGAAGATGACCTATCTGAAAAAGCTCCATCCAGATATGTTCAAAAGAATCATCCTGAAACTCAAATTTTGGGTGACAAGGAATCTGGTGTACGAACAAGGAGAACTCTTATGGGATCTTCTAATCATTTCGCACTTCTATCCACAATTGAACCACACAATGTCAATGAAGCTAGCAAATATGAATGTTGGAGGCAAGCCATGGATGAAGAACTTGTTCAAATTGAGAAGAATGACACTTGGGATTTGGTTCCAAGGCCTCATGATAAAAATGTCATTGGAACTAAATGGATTTTCAAGAACAAGTTAAATGAGAATGGGGATGTTGTAAGAAACAAAGCTAGACTGTTTTGTAAAGGGTATACTCAACAAGAAGGTATAGACTTTGAAGAAACTTTTGCTCCTGTAGCTAGACTTGAAGCCATCAGAATGTTCCTTGCTTTTTCAAGTTGTCAACAAATCAAAGTTTATCAAATGGATGTCAAATCTGCTTTTCTTAATGGTGATCTAGAAGAAGAAGTATATATAGAACAACCAGAAGGATTCATTTTGGGAAATGATGCAAATCTTGTCTGTAGAATTAAAAAGGCTCTATATGGTCTCAAACAAGCTCCAAGGGCTTGGTACTATCGTCTTGACAAATATCTTCATCAACAAGGATTTTCAAAGGGGTCTGCTGATAGCAACTTATACACAAAAGTTGAAAATGATAAACTATTGATCGTTGTTGTATATGTTGATGATATCATTTTTGGGAGTAACGAAGAATCTATGAGTCAGAAATTTGCTTCTGTCATGCAGCAAGAATTTGAAATGTCTTTGCTTGGGGAACTAACTTTCTTTCTTGGCTTGCAAGTGCATCAATCTACAGATGGTATATTCCTATCACAAGAAAACTATCTTAAGCAAATTCTGAAGAAGTATGGCATGGAAGAATGCAAACCCGTAAGCACTCCAATGATAACCGGATGCAATCTCAGCTCTCATGATGATTCTCCCACGGTGAATCAACCAGATTACAGATCAATGATAGGAAGTCTACTTTATCTCACTGGGACTAGACCAGACATTATGCATGCAGTTGGGATTGTTGGACGATTCCAAGCCGATCCAAAAGAGTCTCACCTTCAGGCTGTGAAAAGAATTTTCAAATATCTACAAGGAACTCAAGACTTTGGTCTATGGTATCCGAAGAATGCTGATCTTACTCTTCATGCTTACACTGATGCAGATTGGGCTGGAAGTGTTGATGATCGGAAAAGCACTAGTGGTGGCGCATTCTACATGGGGCCCCGGTTAGTATCTTGGTTCAGCAAGAAGCAAAATTCTATTGCCTTATCAACAACTGAAGCAGAGTATGTAGCTGCCGCATCTTGTTGCACTCAACTCCTATGGATGATGAAAACCTTGCAAGATTTTCAAATCAAATGTACAACTCCTATCTCCATTATGTGAGATAATACAAGTGCCATCAGTATTTCAAAGAATCCTGTTATGCATTCGAAAACCAAGCACATTCCCATCAAATATCATTTCCTACGTGAACAAGTGCTTGAGAAAAAAGTGAAGTTGGAGTATGTTACCTCCAAAGAACAAGCTGCTGATATCTTTACCAAACCTCTGCCCAGGGAAGCGTTCGAGCATCTAAGACAGAAGCTGGGAGTGGTCTCTGCCAGTCAAAAGAACAAATCTGGTTGAAATTTAGAAGATGGCTTGGGATACGCGGGTTTCCTGAAACACAATCGCGTATACACGCGAGTTCCTGCACAGAAAACCGCGTATGTTTGATTGCTGACAATTTTTTCTTGGAGTCAGCTCCTTTCAGCACAGCTGCAGTGCTGTTTGGTATCTCTGATACTGTTTGGTATCTCTGGTGGTGTTCCACTTCTCATAATTCTGTTTCTAATGTTTTGATGAAGATGCCTTGATGATTTGTTGGTGGAAGTTTTCAGGATGTACAATCTAAGGGGGAGCTTTAGTCTTTTGGAAAGATTGCTTGGTTGCACAGATTCAGGGGGAGCATTTGCCTTGCTGAGTATAATGCATTGTTGGCATTATGTTGATTCTGAAATATGTTCTCTTTCCTGAGGACTTTCTGGTGTTGGTCTTAAAGTTATTTTTGTAGTTTGGTGTAAATGTCTTGTTGAGACTCATGATGTAAATTGCTATATTCAGTCATGTAAGGACTTGTCAATTTTTGTAAACCCACTTGGTTGGGTAGCTGAGTTGAAATATGTAAACCCACTTGGTTGGGTACTTGAGTCTTATATGTAAATCCACTTGGTTGGATATTTGATGTAAGTATGAGTCTTTTGGTGATAGAAAGATCATAGAGTCATATACTTCATTGAAAAATATTCAGCATGAACTCAGGGGGAGCTTGGCCACTTCAGCACATATCAGATCTATAGAATGTTTCTTCCACATGAGGAGAAAAGGGGGAGAATGTTGGTTTTTGATCCACCCTTTGCCCTTGATGTCAAAGGGGGAGAGTGACATGGTGTTTGAATAAAGAGAAGATAATGATGTGACATACTTGGGAGAGTGACATGGTACCTATCTGTTGTGGCAACCAAGCACCATCGTGGTTGCCATCAAGTCCAAAGGGGGAGATTGTTGGAAATATGATGCAGAGTGTTGTCCTTGATGGCAACCCACTGAATGAGGATGAAGGCATGCGACTGTTGACAGATGTTGTCCTTGATGGCAATCCACCTGATGAAGTTATTCTTGACTTGATGGACTTGGTAAATGATGTAAAATGATGTTTGTTGACAATACGATGCTGAGTGTTGTCTTTGAAAGGCAACCCACTTGATGAAGTTGTGCTTGATAGAATATGGTTTGATGAAGGAAATATGATGTATCTACAGTGTGAACAGAAGGCAATAAAGAAAGGAATTCAGAATGTGCTCAAAATATAATAAAAAGAGTATGTCACTTGGTATACGCGGATTGGCCTAGGGGAAGTCGCGTATGCACGCGGAAAAGAACGTGCCAAGTCGCGTATGGGCTAAAGCGCTCAAAAATTGCAAAACCAAGGGTAACCACCATGGTATTGACCCATGGTATTGGGTAATGATCCGCCTAATTGACCCCGTCCAGGTAGTTTTGGGCTCATGGTATGGTTTTGGCCCATGGTATTGAAAAAGGGGCTCATGGTATTGAAAAATGAAAACCTATATAAGGAGAAGAAATTCATTGTGCAAATTGTGAGCGTGGGTGCAAGATGTCTGAGCTTGAATGAATACTTCTCTCTGAAGTAGATCTGAATGAAAGGGTTACACTTGAAGATAAATCTGAATGGATGATGCACCAACGATGAAGAAAGGGATCTAGATCTGAAATGTATCTACTAGATCTGCTTATGGAAGGCTTAGATCTGTGATGAGGCGAACATCTAGGCGAACATCTGTCTGAAGTGAAAGGGTAAATCTGAACTGAATATCTGATCTGATGAAGTATGCTGCTCTGTAATGTTTAAAGATCTATACGCTACTTCGCCGCAGAGGAAGCGCGTATATACGCAGATTCGCCGAAGAGAAAGCGCGTATGCGCAATAAAATATACACTGAGGTATACGCTGGTTTGTATGGACGGAAGCGCGTATATACGCGACATCAGTGAAGGGAAAGCGCGTATGCAAACTAGGGCTTGCTGAAGCAAGGGGTATGAAATATCCGATCTGTTCTGCTGTGTTTCTGCTATCTGATCTGTGTTGATATGTATCTGTTGATGATGTATGTTTGTGCTTAAAAGTATGGAAAGGGTTCGCATGCCAAGTTTATGAATCGTGGCCTGCAAGTTGTGTTCTATTGAAGTGGTTGGATCCAAAGTAGAAATTGATGAAACGTGGTCCAAGGTGGTGCTCGAAGGTTGTAGCCTACCGGGGTGGGGTCGAGCTCCTTCCAGTGAGGCCGGGTAAATCCAGATCGGGGTGGGGTCGTAGCTCCCTTCCAGAAAGGCCGGTAAACGAGTCATGGGGTTGGAGCCCCTCCGTGAGAGGTCGGGTGTAAACGAGCGCAGGGTGTCATGTCGGTCAAGTCTCGCATCTAAAGACATATGTTGTAACATGTTTTCTCTATAATAAAAATATTGAAGGCCGAGCAACCGCAGCGGTGGTTTCTCCCGATTTGGGTTTCCACCTAAAATCCCGGTGTTCATGTGTGATGTTTTCACAGGTGATGGCTTATTCTCGTTAATGTTAAACATGTTTACGCTTTACTAAAATCCTGAGCAAATGAATGATGGAATGATCTAAGTGAAGAGTTAATTACATATCTAGATCTCTGTATACGCGAGTTTCATAAAGGGGATCCGCGTATATACGCAGATTTACTGAAGGAAAGTAGCGTATGGGTTTTAAGGAATGAAAAAGTAAAATTTTTGATTATACACATAAATACGATTCACCCCTCCTCAGTATTTTTCCCAACAATGAGAAATGTGACGGGATAGTTTTAAATGTTGAGAGTGTGTATGAAATATATTATTTTAACGTGAAATAACCTTTCAATCAAAACAAAATCCTTTTCATTAATAATTGATAATCCATTCATTAATTTGACATCAAAGCGTATAACTGGATATCGATTCATGGAAATATTTTCTTCGTGACAATGAGCTTTAAAGAATGTGCGATCTATGCGATCTCATGATTTGCTTTGTAATATCGCAGAACGCACATACTCGCATCATCGCAATATCGCAAAATCTGCATCATCGCCATATCACAAATCGCAACTTTCACTAAATCGCAATCTCCGTAACATTACGAAATCGCAATATCGTGAAATCGCAATATCGCAAAATATATCATATGAAAAATATCCGTTAATATATTTTCTACTGATATGCGTTTACGATAAATATTTTAATGCATATTTGTTTTGGGATCGCACTATCGCAATTTCGAATATTTTCTTTTGCAAAAGATATATTTTACTTTCTTTAAGTATGAATGCGATATTTTCTTCAAAGAAAGATTTTTATTCTAATCTTCATAAACTTAAGTTTATTTAAAAGATTTTCCAAATAATTTTCTTAAGTTAATGATAGTAAGTTTTATTGAAAAAAATGAAAAAAAACATCAATTAATTTTTTGGATTTTTTAAACTAAGGGTTCCCACTTATTTAGTATTATTACTAATACTAAATAAGGAGGAGATTGTTTACTTCAGCCACAAAAATTAGTGATTCTCTTGGAAGAACTAGTTATCTCTGCGTTTTCTTTTTGGATTTTCTAAAATTTTTCAAACGAAAAATTTTCGGGAAAATCAAACTTTATTATAAAAAGACAAAGTACATTATGCTTTAATCTATAAATGATATTTCATTTCTTCTATGTTCAACTTTGACTATTCACTTCCTCAAGCTAGTCTTTGTATCTATATCGTCTATTACTTGGTTTAAAAAAGATAAAAAAGGCTTCTCTCGTAATCGAGTTTTAAATATGCTCATTTGTCGTGGTAGAGCCACCTGCCGCCTGACAAGCGTCTATAGCCTCGACGGGGGTTACCTATTACCCAGTAATGATCATGTGTCCCGCTTAGAGAAATATACAATTTTCAAAGAGAAATCCATATTCACACTTATTTCTTTTATTTTATTTTTTTTTACCCTTAAAGAACAATGTCTAGTTTGATAGCCAATTTATGACGGTGCTATTCACTTGATTTATAACTTTGTTGAACAAGGCGACTCATGATGAGACCCCTTGCCTTGCCCATTACAGTAATATTGAGTCATTGCCCCGTTGTGGTATGCGTATTGGAAAATTTAGCAAGCTATAATATCTATGATCATGATAAATTTGGCTCACGATGAGACCTCTTACTCTTTAAGATAAAGTGTATCATTGGATTAGTCCCCCGAACATTGTAATTTTCTATGTGGGGAGGAAGTCATTGTTTCCTTAAGATAGCTCGACGACAATGATAGAGTTTTGTTTGGAAAGAACTTTTCTGACAGAGAATCTTCATTTTGTTATAGATACCTTTCATTGAACTGATAGTATAAACATCTTCTCGTTAGAAGTTGCTTTTCATCAAAATTTTCAAAGTTGAAACTAGTATCATTTCTAGACTAAAGCTTTTAACATATCTTTGAAATAATAATGATCAATATTCTAAAAAGAATTATATTTATATAAGTGAAGAAATAAAATCTAAAACGGACAGAATTTGTATCTTTTTCATGAATTCCAAATGTATTACGGTTAACAACTAGTTTTATTAAAAATAAAGAAAATTAATATACAAAATAGAAGAATAATCTCCTATGGAAAATATTTTTTGAGGATTTGTCCATTAACAGGGTAAAGACTCTCTTTTTCCTTTGTTAAATCTTGTAACATAAAAAGTAGATGGACCTAATATCTCTGTAATTTGGAAAGGACCAAGCCACATTCGTTGAAATTTTGTATGTTTTTCCTTTTTTCTTCATGAGCCCTTTGTCCCATTTTTAAAAACTAGATCTCCTATCTAAAAATCCTTTACTGGTTATCATGTTTGAATCAAAATAAGATTTAACTAATGCTTGATGATGAGCATGAGTTACTTTTGTCTTTTTCTCGTTATTTCTTCTAGCTTAATTATTTCCATCAATGTCTTAATTGTAAAGAAGAAGTTGGTTCTTCAACAATATATTGGACTAAGGCTAAAGAAGGGATTGTTAGATGAGTTGGAAGGACCACTTCTCTCCCATAAACTAAATTAAAGGGAGAAGTGCCAATGAAGCTTCATCGCATTATTCGATCCGCCCATAAAGCATATATTAAATACTTATGCCAATTTTTATGATTTTTATCAATGGTTCGCTTGATTATTACGATTAAGTTTTTATTTGTGGATTCAAACTAACCCATTTACTCGTGGATAATAATTGGAAGAATATTTAAGTTTGAAACTTCTCTTGAGTGCAAATCTGCATTATAGCATTACCGGAAAAATACGATGCATTATCAAAACATTAAAGTAGATGGTAAACCAAACACGGTGATTATGAACGATCTATGAACTCGATGATGTGTTCAGCATTAGCAGTCTTAAGAGGAAATCTGCCTTTCTACCCATTTTTTGTAAAATAATCGGTTGTTGTAATGATATACTCTATGTTGTTTAGAAGAGTGAGAACGATCTCACCTATTATGTCCAATCCCCATTGATCAAAAAGCTGCTCAATGTTGACCTAGGTTATGTAATGGCAATGATGGTTTATTTTGCCTTCCAGCCCGTAGTTTGACAAATTTGACATTTCCTTGCGTAGCTATGTGTGAATCTTTGAATAATGTGGGCAGTAATAGCTCAGCAAGAAGGATTTTTATGTGCAGTTGCATCTCTAGCATAATGTCCACTTCGGCCCATCATGAAGTTCCCGCAAGACTTTTTCGTCGATTTATCAGACATCTAAGAAGAACAAAATCATAATTCATTCTAAAAAGAATATCATTTACAAGCTAATATTATTTAGCCTTAAACCTTAGAGCTCTTTTCTTGGTGTAATCAAGATTTGGAGGTGCATGATCCATTCTTGCGATTAAAAATATGATATCAGCATATAATGATTCAACATTGTTTAGGCTTACCCTCATATGTTTGTATTTCTAGATGGTTTTTTCAGAAATAAGCGATGCTCTCATTAGTATTTTTCAAAAAACCTTGACCTCTCACAATATTAGCCAGTTTAATTTCTACATCATATTCTTGTAAGACAGTAAATCAAATTGGCTCTTTTCTCACCCACATCCTTTTGGACTAAAAGATTTCCTTACCGCCGGAAACGGTATTTATGATCTTTGTATGGGTTTTAAGTAAAAGGGTTTAAAATATTTAATTGCTTTGAAAACGAGCATAAACTTGTTTCTCCACATCTAAATAATTCAATTCGAGCTCCTTGTAAATTTGAACTGAAAAAAGAAATTGAACTTCGCTTTGTCTTGATTTTCTTGAGTGAGTATCGTAGCATAATATTTATCGCAGGCAAATGTATACAAAATAAAAAGGATCGGGAAAAAATTTTGGAGTTGCTAAAGATGGAGCATTAATAATTGCTTGTTTGATCCAGTTGAATGCCTCATATTCATATTTTCCCCATTTGAAGTTTGAATTATTTTTAATCATTTCTTATAAAGGGAGATGACAATTCTACTAAAAAAATCTGGCACAAATCTCTTTATAAAACTAATCTGCCAAGAAAAGATTGCATAGCTTTCTTGTTTATGAGGTAAGGGATATTTCGTAAATTCCTTTGATTCTATCGTAGTCAATATGAATTCCGTATTTTGATACTATGAATCCAAGAAGTTTTCGTTCGCTTAATGCAAAAAAGATTTTTTCGGATTAAGTGAAATTCCATACCTTTGACAACGTTGAAAAATCTGCTTCAAATCTCTAAGATGATTGGTTCGTTTTTTAGAATATATAGTTATATCGTCCAGTAAATTACTACTAATTTTGTTAACTAATCTCCGAAAGCAATGTCCATGGCTCTCGAAAATGTGGCACCAACATTGATCGGACCAAAAGGCATCTTTTGATATGCATAAGTGCCCCATTTGGTTACGAATGTAGTTTTCAATTGATCATCAGGGATGAACCAATACTTGGTTATAGCCGTAGAAACCATCTAAGAAAGACATTAATTCTGATCTTTGCAGTACCTATAATATTTGCTCCATAGAGGCAAAGGAAAATTATCTTTTTGCATGAGCTTTATAAAGATTTCGAAAGTCAATACAAATTCAATGTCTTCGTTCTTCTTTCTAACAGAACCATATTGGAAACCCATTTAGAGATGTCGAGCGGAAAATAATTTTGGCTTTCAATAACTTATTGAGTTCAGATTTGATTCTGATTTTTCTAAATTAGGATGGATCTTTCTCAACTTCTATTGGATGAGTTTTTCATCATTGATCATTGGGATGGTATGTTGGATGATAGAAGCATCATAAGTTTTGAGTTCATCATAGTTCCAAGAAAAGACACTTTTATATTGTTTCAAAAGGCGAACATACACTAATTTTTCTTCGGGAGCTGAGCCCAGGCCTAGGTTGATATTTTGTGGTTGGCATCGGTTCCTAGATTTACTAATTCATAAGTCAAAGTTGAACTTTGCGGTTTGAGATTGGTAGATCTTTTAAATCGATCTTTCAAATCATAAAGGTCTTCTAACTTGACTACCGCATTTTCAGATGATAGCATTATTGGTGCTATTTTGGAGCAATTATCTATCATGTTGGTCTTCATCAATTATCACGATTAGTGTAAGATCCTTCAGATGCGAGAAAATTTACAATATCATGATCATCATTGAAAATCATCCAATTGGTAACGTTATCGGGAATCGAGGGTCTAAAGCTTAAACTTTTATTGAAAATCGATCATGACTAACATCTTCAGGGAATGAGCATGGAAGCTATGTTAGCTAGGAGAGTTCGAACTATCATTCGGGATTCAAGGGAATTGATGAAATATTAAATCGCTATAAAGTGTTCAAATCAGATCTTGAACTAAATATTGATAATGCTTTAAATGACCTCGATAAATAAAATGTATAGTATTAGCAGTACTCTGTTTAATTACAATTTCTGAATCTCCGAAAACTTGTAGATATTTGATGTCTAATCCGATTGCTTTGCATAATCCTTGGACTAAAGCCTCGTACTTGCATGTTATTAGTGCAATCAAACTCAAATCTGCAAGTTAACATAATTTTGTTTCCCTCTCGACTAACCAAACGCATCTTGCTCCCTGCTCTCTTCATTAGACTTAGAACCATCAAAAATAATTTCCAAAAATAAAAGATTTATTCTACGAGAGTATCTACAAAATTAATGCATTTAGAACTATCTGTTTGAGAAAAAAAATTTCTATTTGAGATAAACAGTAATGTTCTAAGTAAGGTGAAGTATGAGCATTAAAATTTCCTAAGAAAGAATCAACTAAGTAATTGCCAATGATAATACTCTTATGCATATCTGGTTCATTCTCTCCTTCTAGTTCTCATTACTATGTATCGATGCTTTTCGTTCAACCTTTATCTCGATTTGGTTTACCATTGTAAAGGAAACCACATATGCGACTCAATCGGTTGCAAATATCATGAAGTTTTTCCCGACCAATCTGCTAAGAGTAAGCCATAAAATCGGGAGTCATCGCGCAACTAAAATATCAATGACTTGACATACCTTTGGATTAGATGATAGTCTTATGGTAACCCATGATTTGATGACGACAATCCCACTTTAACTTACGATTGATCTAGCTAGACTATGCGCACGATGGATATTTTTGGTTGAATATAAAACTTTTCACATATTGACTTTGGTATAATTATGCGATTTTTTTTATTGAAAACTTCATAAGTAAGAAGAAATGGAGGAGTATGAGATCTCGACCTTCCTCCAATTAAAGTGATATTTTCTAGATCAACTTTACTAATCGCATTAGTTGGAGGTCTTCCCATCTCGTTGGAAGCTTGAGAAATTACAGGATCGGGCAAAGGTTTTTCTGGTATAGCATGTAATTCTTTCAAAAGTACCTTTTGCTGGTGTTTTAACTTGCTCAATTCATAAAAAGTGATGTTAGCCCTAGTCTTCTTCATGTCTTCTATGATATTATACTCCATTTCATCTAGAACAATGAGTGTTCTTGATGGAGTTGATGAATCTGTCTGGACTGGGCTGGTTTGAATTGCTTTAGATGTCGTTTTCTTGGGTGCAACTTTATCCTTAGTCAATGAGCTTGCGCTCTTTGACTTAGGAGTAGGTTGAGGAGGATCAAGTTGATTTCTACTTCGAGTGCTAACTGGGGATGCTTCTTGATCTTCCTCATCTGGGAGGATAAAATCCCACATACCTTGTACTTCTACGACTTCTTCTTCATCAGTAGTTTCTTCAGTAGCAGTTTCCTCTTCTTCTTCTTCTGATTCAGCATTAGTAATAACATTTGGTGGCTTTGGATCAGTTAAAGCATTTCTTCTAAAAGGTTTGAAAGAATTTTTAGAAGATGTTTCTGCCACTTGTTTTTTAATGTCAACCATTTCGTTAGACATGGTTTTCAAAAATTTCTGCAATCCTTCTAAATCAAATGGATCTTTTGGTTGTTTTTTCTTGGGATCTTCCTTAAAAGTGACCTTCTTGAATTTTCGTTCTTCTATCGCATTTTTCTTGTCTAGGGCTATGATACATTTTTCTACTGCTATTGCTTCCTTCATATTTTTTGCTAAAGTTGTTTTTTTAGCCCTATCAACAAAGATTGCTATGTTTGATGGTAAAGCAAAAATGTACCATTCACTTCGCACTTCTTCGCTAGGCTTGGAAGCAGTAGGAATTTTGTTTAACAATTTATTGAAACGTGAATTAAAATCCTTGACAAGTTCTTTTGAATCAGCTCTAAGATTAGACAGATCATTGATTAATATCGCTGTAGACCTGTCATCACCAAATTTAGTCAAAAATTGATCTTGAAAGATATCCCAACTAGTGATGGATCCAGATGGTAATGAGAAATACCATGATCCAGCTGCTCCTTGTAGAGTATAAGGGAAAAGTCGGACAACAACATCTTCATTAATAACTCCATTGAGATTTATGGACAACATAAAATTGTTTATATGTTCTTCTGCTAGCATGTCTGCTTCAGGATTAAACTTAGGCAGCCATTTTTCAGGATGGGCTGGTAATTGACTCAAGGGTGCAGGCATTAAGACTGCCCCTGGATTATTCCATGGCATTTGGGCCATCGCTGAACTACTAACAGAGGAAAGTGTAGAAGATGATGTCTGTGATTGGGAAGATGAAGATATTACAATTATAGATGATTGAGAAGGTGATGTGGAAGTTCTAGTGGAGTGAGGGACAATGGTCTGAAGTGGAGGGGTGGATGGTTGACTTCGCGGTGAAGAGGTTGAGATGGATGATGATGATGATGAAATAGTTTCGCTATCAGAGCCTTTAGGTGATTTCCTTGCACTTTTTCTTGTAGGTAAAGGTAATTCAGTTGGCTGAATGCCAAGCTTATCAGTCTGTAATCTGGTAAGAGGATGAGCAGGGTTATATTGCGAAGTCACACTACCTTGAGATTTATCAGATCTTTGAGGTGATATTTAGAATCGCTAAAGTTTATGAATCAAAGATTCAACTTCAGGAGGTACAATAGAAGATTCTTCTGAAAAGTCAGGGTTTGTAGCAGTGTCTATTCTTGTTTCGACTTCTGGCTCTAGATTTAAAATTTCTGAGTGCGATGGAGAAGTCAGGGGAGATGGTGAGGGTGATTTACTCTTAGAATGGTATTTAGATTTAGATTTACTTGCCACTCATAGTTCATGGCCCTCCTTCTAGCGCCAAATATGTTGAAGTCCCGAAATCGGGTCTACAACAAGGGGGATACCCACCGGGTCCAGACCTTGGTTAGTAGCTCCTTTTCCGTTTGGTGTAGTGGGTCCGACTAGGGATAATGGGACCATCTTCCCAATATGTGTGTGTGTGTTGAAAATAGATATTTCCTCTCTAAAAATGTTCCTAAGTGAAATGCTTGTATTTTATTTCTAATCTAATCATATGCAAGTTGTATTCTAATTTAAACAGAAATATCTAATTCTAAACTAAACCCAGGATGTAATATTGTTTATGCGATCTAAAACAATTTAGAATAACAACTGATAATAAAGATTATTCAACTGTTATAAGAAAATAATTCAATAAAGATAAACCGTTTCATATAAAAAGTTAGATGAAACAGTTATGAAAAACATATCGCATAATAAGCTATTCGTACACTAAGCATAAATAAATAGTTATCACAGTACAGAAGTGACAAATGATAACTTAAGCATTCAAGCATCAATATATAAACAACTGAACATAAATATTACTTTAACACAGAAGCAAAAATAGTTAAGAGATAAAAGTACCATTTATAACTGGTTCTACTCATGAGCTAGAAGCAATAATGATTTATCTCTTCTTAATCCAACATCTACTAAGAATACAGAAATGCAACATCAGTAGAAGATATTAGACACAGATATCAATAAATATCGTTCCATTCATTCATCAAAATCTCCTCTAAGGGTGCAGAAGTGCATGTTCCGAGGACAAGTTTTTGACAAATTTCAGGACCCTTCTCTAAATGCATGAGAATGGTTTAAATACTACTAACTAAATCTAATTATAGTTTATTACAAAAATTTAGGATTCAGTTTAAATGACCGTCCTTTTTCTAGGCAAAAAATAAAGTAAAACTAAAACTAAATATAAAATTAAAAACTATCAAATAACTACTTATGAATCTAATCTTTGAATTTGCAAGCATCCAGCAATTATTTGAGAAGAGGAGGCTGGCTGACTTTAAATTTTAATTGTCCCGAAAAAACGGAATCGGCAAGTGTTGACACGATCTTCTCAGCAGAATTAATGATGCAATTAAGAGCACTGCATTGACTGTGTGGTTTTACCAGATATGTCCAGTAAGAATCCCAATTTAACTTTGTCAATCCTTGAAATGATTTTGCCTTTTCCTCAGTTTTCTGTTTCTACTCTGTTTGCAATGGCTGGGCTTGTGGTAGGTATCCTGGAATAGTTTCTGAAATCAAATTAACTTTGTGCAAATTTTCATTTACACAATCAGTAATGTTGCTTGCTACTGTAGCTGCTTCCTCTGCTTCTTTTTCTACCTCTCTGATCTGTGCATCCCAATTATTGAAGAGCATTTCTTTATGACCATTATTGAGAATTGGTGCTCCTGCTCTTTTTCCTTCCTCTGTATTTTTCCATGCCAAATAATTAGTAACTCTTTCATTAGTTAAATCATAATCATGTCGTAATTCTATGACATGATTAGTGATTTTATCACTTTCTTGACAAAAAGAGTTCCATTGTGAGATTTTATGGCATAATATATCTTGTTGTTGCAGTAGTTGTTTATTCAAAGAAATAGATTCTGAGATAAACTCTGTAAGCTTGGGGTCATATTTATGCATCTCTTGCATAATATGTATTTGTTTCTCTTTTTCGGCCAAGTTTTTATGATATCCGATCTGCATTTCCTGAAACTCTTGCTATAACTTTTCAAATTGTATCCATGCTTCAGTGTTAGCATGTGCTTGTTGTAATTGTTGTTGCAGAACTCGTATTCGATCCTCTTTTTCATTTAATAATATCCGTACCTCAGATGCTTTGTCAATAGTTGCGGAGGCATAAGCTCCTGTAATCTGAGATAATTTAGTAAGATTTTCAGTTGGATCCGTAGTAGGATCTTTCCATAAAACATCCAATTGTTCTGCATCAATAGAGAGCACACTTTCTATTTTCCTTTTATTTCTTTGCTTTCTTACTACTGCTTTATTTTGTGGGCTATAAAATATATCCAGAGGAGGAATTTCCACTATTTTAAGTACAAGCTCAGTGGAGGGAGTAATAGGTATATGTTCTGTTTCTGTGAGATTGCCACTTATTTCTGTAACCAAACCTTTTGCTGTATATACAGGAGTTTGTATGTTCTATCCTTCAACATTAATCAAATCATTAAATGTTTCCCATTCTTTATCTAACTGAATGCTGATGAATGGTTGTTGTACATTAAGAGGTGTAAGATTCAACTATGGAGTGGTTGAAGTCTGTTGTTGTGAAAGCTCTTTTGATTGAGCTGTATCCTTCACTGAGCCTTCACTTTTATCATTATTATATTTTTTAGAATGTTCAGAAGTTTCTTTGCCAGACTTTGACTTAGAACTTTCTGTATCTGAGCTACCACTGAGACTGACACTAGGAGTTGGTTCCCTTGCATGTTCCAAGCGCAAACTATCCAAAGGAATAGTGGTCAATATTCTTTCTCTGTATACTTTAATCTCTTGAAATTCTTCTGGGGAGAACCGTGTTTGAGCTAAATGCAAAATTTCTTTAAATGAACATTTTTCTTGAAACATATCGTCAAAAAGATCTTCTTCTCCAGAAAATACTCTTACTTTGACTGCAGTGGTGAAATCCTTGACAACACCATATGGATCAAATAGCCTTCTCGGAAACTTAAACAATTTTAAACATGTAATATTGTTTACTTCCTTAAACGCATGACCAACATCAAATAATGAAAGTGCTCCGCAGGACACAGGAAATTTTGGCTAGATGGCTTTCTTTTTATCCTTTAATTCTTTTGTCAAACCTCCCTCTCCACAGGTTTGATATGCAATTTCCTGAGCTATGAGTTTATCGGAACATATAAGGGTAAAACATGAGGAGAAGGAAAGCTTCCAAAAACCCTCACATAAGTAAACAATTCTTCTCCAAACCATCTTGCGACAGGGAGAATGTCTACTTCTGCTTCCGGGGATATCCTTGGAGCATCCTTATTATACATCACTCTATACATTGGCAACATTATGCCATGGCAAATATTGTAAAAATGAGGAATGAAATTTGATTCCGACAATTCTTTGTGATAAACATGAATGGGTAGGGCATCCTAAATTTTCCATTGCCAACCCATTAAAGGGAACTTAGAAACAAAGAAAATTGAATCCATAACATAGGCAGATAGATAAAAAGGAGGATAAATCCCCTGAGAGATAGTCTGTTTAGACCGGTAATTGAAAATAGCCGTGGCTAAATTATCAGACAATATTTTAGCCCAGTCCACAATGGCAGCGTTAACAACAACATTCAGTAAGGGAAGCCATTCAGGCAAAAACTTATTAATGTCAGGCTTTCCAAAAAGCCTACATAGCATAGCAGCAACAAAAAAATATGGAGAAGTGAGTGAACCAGTACTGTACATACCGTGTTTATCTTTTTTCAGTGGTTCATCTCTTCTGGACCATTCTTTGGTGCATTCTGCCAAATTTGCATTTTCCTTGGCAAATTTCTCCATAAATTGTTTGTTGTAAGTTTCCTGAGGCTCCGGCAAATGATACATAAGCCTCAAATCTTCTGGAGTAAATGACCCAATGAGATCTTGACCTTGAGTTTTGAACTGTCTGTCCGTAATATCAGTGTTATCCCGCACCCATTTTACCATGTCTGTATATGGAAGAATTCTTGGTCTTGCTGCTACCCGGTGTAAAAATGAACAAGCCAACTCTGTAAGAGATGCTTCAGAAGAATTACTTGAGCTTGTAGTAGCGGCAACATCCATTATCCTTGGGTTCTCTTCTTCAAGCAAATTAAACATACCCTCCCAAGTGGTGATACCAGCGTCCTTGTTGCAAGCAGTGTCTGCGTACAAGGATGTCCTCTCTTTACTTTCAGAACTCGGAGCTTTCTCTTTCTTTCCCATAATACTCTGAATATTGCTTTGTATAGTCTCCTGTTCTTTGCACCTGCGGTTTTACGAATTAAGTGAGAATAATGATATGAGAAATGTGACAGGATAGTTTTAAATGCTGAAGGCGCATGAAATATATTATTTTAATGTGAAATAACCTTTCAATTAAAACAAAATGCTTTTCATTAATAATTGACAATCCATTCATTAATTTTACATCAAAGCCTATAACATATATCGATTCATGGAAAGATTTTCTTCGTACAATGAGCTTTAAGAATGTGTGATCCTGCGATCTTCGATTTGCTTTGCAATATCGCAAAATCGCAATATCCGCATCATCGCAATATCACAAAATCCACATCATCGTCATATCACAAATTGCAACTTTCACAAATCGCAATCTCGTAACATCGCGAAATCGCAATATCGCAAAATATATCATATGAAAAATATCCGTTAATATATTTTCTGCGATATGCGATTTGTGATAAATATTTTAATGCATAGTTTTTGGATCGCGCTATCGCAATTTAGAATATTCTTCTTTGAAAAAGATATATTTTACTTTTTTGTGATGAATGCGATATTTTCTTCAAAGAAAGATTTTATTCTAATCTGTCATAAACTTAATTTTATTTAAATTTTTTCCAAAGAATTTTATTAAGTTAATGATAGTAAGTTTTATTGAAAATGGAAACAAACATAAATTAATTTTTTGGATTTTTAAACTAAGGGTCCCCACTTATTTAGTATTATTACTAATACTAAATAAGGAGGGGGTTGTTGTTGGCCACAACACCTATATACTGAATTTTTAGGATTAAACTGTCTGACAATTCTTTATTCTCTATCTAAAACAAGTAAATTGAAACACGATAAGTCAAGATTGAAAAATTCAACTCATTATGGATTATGGCATTTATTGACACTCTGCCATAATCAACTGCAAAATTAAAAAGTAGTGGCATTTAGACTTGCACACTTTCATGTTTTATTCATATTTTCTTTTGGGGTATATCATTTTTTCTAAGTCCTTTGATCTTTCTTTTAGGACTTTTTTACCCTCTTTTTGTTTTTTCTATTTTTTTTTTCTTTACAAAATATGGGAATAAAATTTGCAGAAGGCAAAGTATGTACATATTTACAAGACTATCATCAGTCAATTCAAAATTATGAATCCTATATTTATACGTCCCTAACAGCGGCTTCACATGGGGATGGAATTTCCTGGTGAAATGTCAAGAACTCTAAGATCAGTAGCCTTGAATTTTTAACCTTGATAATCCTATAAATGTCTTTTGATTTCTGCAACAACTCATACTTATGATATTTTACTCTTCAGAGCTTACGGCCTTCACTCCAGGCTTTAACTTCTGAAAATAAAAAATCCAATCCAATCTACTCACTTGCAATGAATATTTACAATGATGTAAAAAAGGAATCAATCTAGAACTAGTTGTTAGTTAACTTAGAAGAATAGTAGTGTTTAAGCATCCTACCATTTACTGGTCCATCTGGAAGGTCTGTTCCATCCAAATTTCGGATGAAAAATGCATTATTACCCCTATACCCATAAATTTCATAAGTTCCCTTCCATAAAAAATCAAATTTTCCATGTTTACCCTTTTCCTCTCTTCTAGAATCCCACTTTAATACTTTATCTCCTATGTAAAAATCATCTTCCTTACTCCTTTTATCCAAAATATTTTTGATCTTATCATGAATTACTTGAGATTTTTCATATACTTCCTCCCTTGTCTGCTGTAAATGAATGTTTGATTTATTCCCCGTTGAATATTATTAATCTCAACTTGTCATTCCTGAATAATCTTCATTACTAGAGCTCCCAATGATGAGGGAAAAACTGCATCCATTCCATAAACTAGTTGGTAAGGTGAAGTACCAATTGACTTCTTGGTGGTAAGTCTATCTGCCCATAGGGCATAGATAAACTTTTTGTTCCAAGTCTTTTTGTTTTCTTGAAGTAATTTTTTGATGATGTTTACCAGGCTTTTATTAGAGGATTCTGCTAAGCCATTACCTTGAGGGTAATAAGCAGTAGAGTGGCCTAGGGTAATGTGATACTTATGGCAAAAGAAAATCATTTTCTTGGATTTAAATGCAGCTGCATTATCAGTAATAATTTTGTGTGGGCATCCAAATCTAGATAAAAGATTGTTTTCAATAAAAGAGATTATGACTGAGTCTGTGGCTTGCCTAGTAGGAATGGCTTTTATCGACTTAGTAAAATAATCTGTGGCAGTCAAAATCCATTTATTTTGTCCAAAAGATGGGGGATGAATTTCTCCAATGAAGTCTAAACCCCATTGTTGAAAAGGCATCTCAGTAGAAATATGTTTTAGGGGCAAGGTGTTACACCATTTTTTGGTCATCTAACCTATTATCATTAGATGGACCCAAGTACATCATGTAAGACCAATTTTACCCTAAGAAAAATTTCTTTCACTATGTAAAATAACTTAATAAAACACATTTATTAGGTTGTTTATGGTATAAAAAGGAAACCCCTAGGGGAATATTAAACAAATCTACATTTATTTGGTTTTCGTCATGGAATAATCAATTAAACAGTAATTTAATTATTATTCCTAGTCATATTTAACCCAAAACAAGGAAATTAATTAGATAAATCCTTATTTATATTATTATTTTATAGGAATAATTATTTAAACCTTATTTAAAATAATATTCCTTGTTAAATTTGACTAAATCATTTATAAATAATTGAATAAATCATTATTTATTTACTTATCATTCAACCACTTCCTTAAAATGATAAATAAATGTATGGGTCCAGTCAATCTGTTTTGGTCTTTGAAGTACCCCTGGTTAGTTTTCAGTTTTGTTATGGGCATCACTGAGCTAGACATGGTCATGGTCTTTGAAGTTCTTCTGCTCAGTCTTCAGCTAGTTCTTTTGGTTAGTTTTCAGCTATGTAATGAGCGTATGCTGCATCTCTGGGTTAGACTTCTCGAGGACACTGCCTCTTTGTAAAATATTTTTGTATCAATATAGGAGTAGAGAAATTCAGGAAAAAAAAATGATAAATAAATCATTTATTTATTTATTATTTACAAATAAAGAGATTTGACCCAAGTCAAATTCCTTTCCCCTCCAACAAATATAATAAAATATTCCATAAAAGGTTGATCTAGATTTGGTTAATATTATTTTAATCATGCACCAAGATCTAGAATGACCTAATATTTTGTTATAAATAGAAGGGTTTTTCCTACAATTCATCACCTTTTGTTGCCTCTTAGATCACTCTGGATCTATACTCTTGGTCTGAATTTGAGCCATTATCATTGTCATATTTTCTATTATTTTCTTTGTGAGATCCCTTTGAGTTATATGTTTGTCTGGGTTTTCTGCACCAACACGGGAGATAAATTCTAGTTCTTAAGTGCTGAGGACTTCTAAGAACCCATCCCATTGAGGAGAATTGGAAACACCTTTCTTTTTTTCCTCCCAGGTGCCATTAATATAAAATTCTTCAAAAAATATTTTTCTTGTCTTGTCTATCGGATGCATGGAGCAAAACCTTATTTTTACTGCTTAAAAATATTTTTATGCATAGATCTGTATTTTTGCAGCATTTGTCTTGATCAAATAACTACAAACCTAAAGATATTAGCAGCCATATTTTTATGTTAGGGATGTTTGTTATGCACAGCTAAATGAGTATTTTTTTTTACACTTACACTAAGGATTCATCCTAACAACTGGAAACTCCACACGGGTTTTCAATTACGACCACTGTCATTTTTCACCTATACAACCCTAAAACATTGACATTTCTAACTTCCGTGTGTTTCTGGCCCTATTGTGCAGGTAACAGACATCAGCCGCAACTGAGATGGCAACCTTTTCTGAAATCTACCGCCGAGAGAGCCGCAAGTGCAGGTCGCACTTTTCGGCCCAAAACCTGTGACCTAGACTGCAGGATGCACATTCCAACCTCAAAACTGCGACCTGGACAGAAAACAGGTTAGAACCTGCAACCTAATATTTTTTCTGCAGTTTTTTTGAAAGTTGTCTAGGTTTGTCTGAAGCTTCTGTCAGGGTTGTCCAGCCTCTGTCTCTGCCCATTTAGACCTGTTCTTGTTCTGTTTTACTCAACTAAGTGGGAATCTAGCCCCCTATGGCTTCAGTACCCTCCACTTTTTTTGGAAGAGTTTTAGCTGTTGCAGGTGTCTACATTTTCAAAGTTTCAGCCATTTAATTTATAGATCTGATACCTCATCTTCAAATCCCTTTTAGATCAGCTATTTTTCCATCCAAATCACCTCATATAGTTTTTTTTGGGTTTGCCTTTAGGGACACCTCCTTTTCCCTACTGCCTTTAGCTTTTTTCCTCCTCGTTTACAACAACCTTGCCTCTGTCTCTTTGTTGTTTTCTGCACCTCTTTTCAGTAGATTTACCCTTTAGATCCCTGTCCCTCCTTACCTTAGATCTATTGGCTTATTTTCAGTGTGTTTTGACTAGATTTTTTCCCTCTGTTAGACTAGTTTTTGAGAGACCCGCCTCCTTGGGTTAGATTGATGCATTGATAGCTGTTAATTTTCTGTTATTTCAGTATTATATACTGTTCTTTGCAGGTTTATTTTCAGTTACGCAGCACATTTTTTTCTTTCGCTCTCAAAAATGTTTGGGTTTAAAAATTAAAATTAATGCACACCACACACTCACCCTAAGCAAAGAAGAGCCTGGTTAACACCACCAGGAAAAGAATTTAAAACATTTTAAAATCAATTGACACTACACCTCTCTGCCCTTGTTTCGACATTGTAATCACTTGATTCTACACCTCCCTTCCCTTGTTGGTTGTTCCTCTTCCCTCTGTGCTATGTTTGTGTTGTCATAATTGCACCCCCAAGGTGTATATCCTGGAGAATTCATGGCCTTCATGCTCAATTTCTGGTTGGTCGACCTACCCCTTCCCACCATCGTCGCGTTAGTCCTCCTCTGAGTCCACACTCCGACTCCTCTTATGATTCATTGGGTTCCCCTTTTACTTCTAGTTCTCCCCCTGTCACCTTCACTATGTCTGGTCCAAGGCCTAACACTAGCGGTAATCCCGGCCCTACTGCCGGGAATGCTACTAGCGGAACCTCCATAGGAACTACCTCGGCTGTCCCCTTGCTCCCTTACATGGCAGGCTTTAGTCTCCCCGATTTCAATTAGTTGATCAATGACCCTATCTGCCATGATGTTGGTTGGCCTGCTATGCCAACCAAGCTCCCCTCTGACATTCCCAAGTTTGAAGGCCTTGCTGGAGAATATCTAACCAACCATATCCGATCTTTCCACATGTGGTGTTCATCCAATTCCATTACCGATGATTCCATCCATCTTCGGTTGTTCCAAAGCACACTTATAGGCAAAGCTTCTAAGTGGTATGTTGATTAGACCTCTTCTTCCCATACCACCTTTGCGACCATTGCCCAAGCCTTCTTATCTTGTTTCCAGCTCCCTCTCCGATACGACACTGGTACCGAACTCTTGACTTCTTTCTGTCAATCATCTGTGACCCGCCTATCCAATCATGTTCAGGAATGTTGGAGAAGAAAGAGCCTACGTCAAGCTCCTACCTTCGAAGATCGTGTCTACATGGACTGGTTCCTTAGATCTCTCTTACTTGCCATCGGCAAATATTTCACATCGCATTTCCCTCAAAATGAAGAAGCCTCCCTCCAAATAGCCTTGAAATATGACCCGATCTATGCTTAGTTTGGTTATGTTTATACCGTCTTTCTTGAACTCCCCAGAACCAGTGGTGCTAATGCCCCGGGGGCATCTCATTCTGCCGACAGCATCAGTGGAGCTCTTTCTCATCCGTACGCTCAACCTCCTATGGGCTATGGTCTCCCTCCGGGAGGGGCCAGCACCTCCACCACTTTTCTCCCTCCAGGTAGCATGTATCCAAGATACGACATGCCTCATCCTTTTTCCCAACCTTCTACTTACCTCAATGTTGCCCAACCTAACCATTATCCTTATCCACGGCCTGGTGCTCCAACTCCTCCAAAATTTTCACCTCCGCCTCCCTTGCCTTCTCAACCCCAGCAACAGCAACTACCACCCCCTCCGGGGCAAGTATTTGCACAGCAGGGCACAACTAATCCTCCTTCCTCTCAAAGGAAGAGGAAAGGTAATCAAACCCAATCTGCCCCTGGTACTCATGGACCTAATCCTCAAGGTAATGACTCTAATTCTGCTAACCAACAACAGGGAACTCATCCCAAGCTGGACATGCCTAATAAGCCTTGTTTTTGTTGCGGTGTCTATGGTCATTACACTCACGATTGTCCCCTTTTACCACAGATGCGGTAGATGTGGGTGTCTCAAGCCACATTGCGATGAGAACATGCCTCCCCTACTACTCCCCATAATGTGGCCACTACTCAACTGGCTGTGTTTACCAATCCTTTCCCCCAACAAGGATTCATGGCTACCCAACCACCTGACAGACAGGTGCCCACTCAACCTTCCCATTTTGGTTCCTCCGATTACCAAATCCTCATGATGAACTCTGATCAACCTCTAACCATCGACCTTAACCTTCAAACTCAGTCCCGTCAGTACCCCAAGCCTCCCACTTTGTCTTTCCCCGAATCACCTTCTTCCGGTTCTACAGAGCCTCTTTTGACATCCAATGGTCCCTTACATATCCCTCAGCCCAAAGTTGAGGTTCATACCAAGATTCCTAAGGGACCATTACGCTGAAATGCTTCTTCTGGTCGAGCTACTCATTCGTATATCATAGTAGATGATTTGGCATAGTCTCCTGCTGCCATTTCAACACTAAAACTCCTACAATCGTGCCCTTCTCAAAAGAAGGCTCTACTATCCGCCATGGGTGCTGTAGATCCTACTGACGACCAATTGATTGTTTTTGATGCCCATCAATCAGAGCCTCCTCCTCTTCCTGCTTCCATAGCCTTCCAAATCCCAGTCAAAATCTGGAACGCTAACGTTTCCCAGTGCATCATTGATGAGGGGCCATCCACCTATGTGATGTCCGCTTCGGTTTGGAAATAGCTCGAATCTCCTGATTTGGCCCCTTCCATGATCACCCTTGGAGCATGGGATGGCCACGCCTCCCAACCCATTGGCCTATTCTATAATTTTTCTATCACTCTTGCGGGCAAGACTATTTGCATTGACGTTGAAGTCATCGATGCCCCTCTTGATTATAACATTCTTTTGGGGCGTAACTACACCTATGCCATGTCTGCTGTCCCATCTGTGGTATACTGCAAGATGTCTTTCCCTCATAATGGAAATATAGTCACTGTTGACCAGTTGACGTATCATGAGCCAAAATCTCAGACCTCCCCTGAGACGACCATCTCTTCTGTAGCCAATAAGAAAATCATCGATTCTTTGACCAGTGTCTCTCCCGACATCTACAAAGACTCCTCTTTGCTTGGAACCTTCCCTGGTCTTCCTCCTCCCCATGTCTCTGATCCCAACTTATCGAATGTTTGCATGATGCAATCGTCTCAGGCTACCCTTAAGCGGCCCACTTCGGCTAGTCAACAACCTCAATCTGGCCCGCCACAACCTACTCCTAGCCCTTCGTCTCAGCCAGCCGGACCTACTTCTTCTGTCCCTTCTCCTACAACTGGTACCCATGAGCCCCTTTATCCTCCTGGGTTGTTTCCACCAGGCCTCAACCATCTTGGAGCCGTCCCTCTTGGTCATTACCCCGCTGGTCAGATACCTTTCCTTACTCCCCCTCCCAGAGTCTATTCGGTTCCCATCATGGCCACCCTTTCTCTCCCCAACCTGACCCTGGGTATACCCGTCTGGTACCTTGACCCTCCAGCCGCTACCCCACTTGGTCACCCCAAACCCTACCTTGCTTTGACACCGATTCAACCGGTTCCCCTAGCTTCTTCTGTTGCTACAGTGCCACCAGCACCTCAACAGGACCCTTCTCCTATTGTGCCAGCTCCGGGAAATAAAGGCAAAGCTCTCAAGGGGGCATCCAAAGACAAGGCCACCCTAACTGACCCTGCACCTCCTCCGCCCACAAAGCCTTGCGCCTTGTGTGATGTCGTCGGTCATGCCACCCACATTTGTCCCGAGTTGCCCCTTATTAAACCCATGGTTAAAGCCACGTTCCCTGAGTCTACAGTCCTTGAACCCTCTGTTTCTTCCTCATCCACAGCCAAGAACCCAAAGACTATTCGCACCAACAAACCCTGTGCTTTGTGTGGTGTCCATGGCCATTATTCCCACCATTGTTCCCACCTGATGCATAACCGTGCCTCTTTAGAGGTAGTTCGAGAGTATGAGGTTGAACAAAATCAATCCGCCTCTCCCGTACTTGCACAATATGCTTCAAGTCAACTTGAGGATCTACCCGCTCCCATTGACATTCCCCCTCTTGATGTCGAGATGACGAAGCCTGCTACCACCATCCTCTACCTATCATCATCTATGAGACCCTCAGGGAACATTCCCTTTGAATCCTCCCCTATTTTTTCGCTCGACCCCCCTTCAGTGACCACCCTGGGCTCAACATCATTTGACCATCTATTTACTTGTTCTTCTGTCATTCCCCGTGATGATCTGTATGTGAGCCTTTCTTCCCATGCTGATGATTTAGGTAGCTTTGCAATGTCATGTGGTTTCCCTTCCCCTAGTCATCCCCTCTTTTCCTGTCATGATGACCTCCTAGAAGCCTTCTCCACCCATGACCTTATCTTTCCCACCCATAAACAGGATGACACCATCCGTGTCTATGTTGACCTCCACAGCATGAGCACAAGCTATACTTCCCATAGCCCTCATCCACCACCCTCTAGTCAGTATATGAGTCATAGCCATCCTACCCAGACCACTCCCTCCCGCAATTGTGGTTTGATGTCTACTTTTCACTCACGCTGCCATCATTGTTCTTCCCCCTCCCATTTAATGTCTTGTGACACTATTCCGCAGGACCTCCCGTTCACACCCTATATCGGTTATGCTAATGGTGCAAGTAGCTAATCCCAGAATCTAGCCTCGGCAGTTTGGGCCATCTTTACCCCCTTGCATGCACTTTTTCTCTCGAACGGGGTCTACATTAGTACTGCCACCAATAATCAGGCCGAATATGATGCAGTGCGTGGTCTCTTAGCCGATGCCCTCTCTCATCTCATCCTCCATCTACATGTTCATTTCGATTCCATACTTCTTGTCATGCAACTAAATGGTGTCTATCGTGTGCATAATCCTATCCTTTTTAGACGATATTTACGAGTGAAACTTTTGATACATGAATTTGAAATCATTACTTTCAGTCATGTACCTCGAGAACAAAATCACTACATAGATAGCATTGCAAACCATTTTCTAGATTGAAATTTATCACATGCATTTCATACAAGAAAATAAAATTCAAAATCATCAAAACGATGCATATCCATAATATGTGTCATATAATATGTTTTTAGATTCCATCTACTCTGATACGCATGACATGCCCATAGCATGTTACAAAAAACTCAAAACTGAGGGGCACCACTAACCCCTACATACACACTAGGGGAAAACACCTACCCCAGACCTAATCACTATATGGAGGATCCCGAGCCAATGGCTCTACTCCCGCAGCTTGTAGATCATGCATCCCCTGACCGACCATTGCCATGCGCCGCATGACAGCTCACCATTCCGAGGGTATACCAGTACATGGCTCTATGTATTGGTCGTCTAAGTCTTGCCAACCATGCTTTGAAACACCAGTCAGAAGCCTCTCACATCTATGAAGGATGTCCTCCAGGAGGGCAGCCTCATCCTCATTCTGTGCCTCTCTCGATCCACTAGGGCCTGCAACTCTTGAAACTGCAGGTCGTCCCATATATCCGGCCGGTTTTACCAGAGCTATATCTGCATACCAAAAGTACAAATATCAGTACCATATATAATAATCAGAAACTCTAACATGCACATAAAATATTAGTCACTTGTCACTTACCATCGGGCCCCCATACTTGACTAGGCAGAAGTGGAAAGTCCGGATCCCCACAATAACTCATCCCACTATAAGGATAGTCGTCTATGTACAATGGCATCTGATCCCAATGGGAAAAGAACTCGGGTCGGAACACCCGTCTGACTGCCCCTCCTCTTCCTCTGCATAGTATTCGCCCCCATCGGCGCATCCTGGGCTCTCTCAGGCCCCCATCTGGGAGCTGTATACGAGGTCGCAAGGTCGGTATCTTCTTAAAAGAATGAGCACAATAAGGTCCCATATGCACAATCATGGTTCACTTGTCACTTGAAAAGTGACAGCTATCGTTTCAATGACACCAACATCATCTGGGCCCACTCATAGTAGGTCCCACTCAACACTTTCTCCACAATCATCATCTTCCCTCCAGTGATGTGATGGAGCATCTGGTTGCCCAGGATTCGCAGCACCGCTGCGGCCACAACACGGGTCTCTAGTCTCTTTAGGTCCCCGATCGATATCTGAGTCCCTTTGACTTGGAGGACTGGTCGAAAATGTCACTCTAAAAACTGCATGATGTTATGCCCCTGCGGTAACACTGGATGTGTATTTCCCACCATCCCTAGTGGTGGGAGACTAGTCAGGAAATATAGATCCTAGACTATCAACTCGCTCCTGTGCCCCTGCACTATAAATACCTCATGATATGGATCCTAATAACTAACAATCCGGGCCAACAAGGGCTCCCCAGCTCTCATCAGAGGGTTCTCCACAAACTTCAGAACCCCAAACCTAGCCAATGCATGACAGCCACCCTGATCCACATGGATCTCTGACCGTAATGTACCCAGGTCTCTCTCTCTCCAATTGATCCGTATATCTGCCATATCTGCACAAAAACATCATCTTTGTTAGTATACAGATAGGAAAAACTATATCCAACCACAAAAACCCAAATCTCAGCCCCAAAACAGCACTGAAACTACCTCCATCTGACAGGTCGCACTTTTTGGCCAAATCCTGAGACAGGTCACACTTTTATACTCAAAACCTGTGTCCCAGGTCGCATTTTTTGGCCCAAAAAGTGCGACCCGGCCGTGAAGATGAAGGAGGGAATGTTCCTGAGATTTAGGAACCTAATCTGAAATTTCAATCCATAAAAAAGAAAGAGTAGGATTAAGACTTTTACCTGCAACTGACAGATCTCGATTCCAACGGTCGATTTGTCTGCTACGATCGCTGAAAGATTTAGGGCCTTCTCTCCTCTCTACATTCACCACAGCTACACAAGAAAATGAGTGAATTTGGAGGGAAAATGCCTTATTAAAAGAGAAACCCTCGATTTTTCTTTCGCCTGCCGCGACCAAACTGTAGATCAGTTTGACAAACCATCTACACCGTTGGAAATCTCTCACCGGGGCCTTAAATGGGCATCTGTTAGTTTTTCGTGATTTGATACTTCACCAAGACACATTTTGTCCAAGAAGGGTCACTTCACCTCTCCCCAAAATCAGATTTCCTCACTTAAAACACTTGTACTTGGGGCACCACTTTGCCTCCATACTTGTCCTTGTTCATGTTCATTTTCGTCATGAGATACCATCTTGTACTCATGATTTTCAGGTCCCCTTTAGACCTTCACTGTGTGGCAGCATCATTGAGCCACCCTTGCTTAGGGCATCCGAGTTGAGTCAACATCACATTCATGGAGTCTATCCCAGGTCCCTTTATATCCCATCATAGTCTTCCAACCTTCATTGCCTTGTATCTCTCTCGTGTCGCCCATTATAGCCTACAGTCCTACTGCCCCTTATCCCTTTGATATCGTGTTAGTCACTGCCAGGTTATCCATGCCCTTCATGCTCTAGCAAGGTAAGTCATCTGTCCGCTACTCAGTACCCCCCATTCCATCATCATCATTGGTGTCAGTCTGCCAGTCGCTCTATTATTTTCCTTCGTGCCTTAGTTGAGGACCTCTTATCACCTCACCTAAGGCAGATCTCCTTCTATCGACACCAGCTTATCCATTCCAGGGGACAGGTCTAGAAGGCGGTGTATCTTGGTTCCAGCTTCCATTCTTGTTCGGCACCTTAGATTAGGCAAAGAGATTCCTTACGATCCTTTTACTTGATTTTTTCTCAGTTCCATCTCCTTCCAGCATGATCAAGATCCATATGCTTGATGATTCAGTGATGCAGTATATGAGACCGATGACTCCCGAGTGTGTGTGACATGTTTCATCCCTCATGAGGGGGTGGCCCTACAGGTAGCCCCCCACATGCCTGAATGACCTCTTCATTGTAGCCTTAGATGCAGCTCCATATATTTGACGATGTCGGCCTTAGCCGCTTGCAGTGCCTTTCTGATTTTCATCTATCTGTCATATTTTACGAGCCCTTCCCCATTTATAGGGGCATTTGGGTTGTATTTTTATCTCATGTACTTAGATATTATTATATAAGTCTTGGCTGTTATCCCAGGCATAGCATTTATGTGAGATTCATCATTATATCTTTTATCTGGCTCATGTTTATGCTAGCCTGGACTTTATGGTTCGGTCCCTTATTTACTGGACGTGCTATTCTTTTGTACTTTTTCTCAGCGGGCATAGGTATACCTCATGCTCATAAAAAGAGACTTTTCGCACCACTAAGTCTCGTCTCCTTAGGGTTTAGTTCTTCAGCACATTAGTCTACCTTACATTCCTCTCTCCGACTTCCCCTTTGATGTCTGGTGATTGAGTTCTTACAACGTACTTCGGGCATATGATTTGCTCCTAACACTCGCACACTGGGGGGAAATCTGTTACACCATTTTTTGGTCGTCTAACCTATTATCATTAGATGGACCCAAGTACACAATGTAAGACCAATTTTACCCTAAGTAAAATTGCTTTCACTATGTAAAATAACTTAATAAAACACATTTATTACGTTGTTTATGGTCTAAACAGGAAACCCCAAGGGGAAATATTAAACAAATCTACATTTGTTTGGTTTTCCTCATGGAATAATCAATTAAACAGTAATTTAATTATTATTCCTTGTTGTAAAACCAGCTCCAAAAAGAGAAGAAAAGAGATATCAATGCCTTAGAAATAAGCCACTTCGAGGGGGCAACCTCCAATACATTACATGAATGAACAATTCTTGGATGCTACAATTTACAAAACCTCCTTTCTATATATAGGAGTCCATGGGGCCATAATGTAATTCTAGTGGGCCACAATGTAATCCTAGCCAACCTAACAATAATAATTTAAGGGCACAATAATAACAAAATGGGGGTTACAAGGGTACAATAATAACAATAAGGGGGTTACACTAACAATAATAAGGGACTATACTAGTGATATAAGGACCTAACATGTCCTTCTCTTTCAAAAAAGTGTTGTCTTCAATGCTTGAGTAGCTCCAGGTACTTCTGTATAAAATTCTCATCCTCCCATGTAGAATCTTCGGTGGGTAAGTTCTTCGACTTGATGAGATACTCTGAAATTGATCGATTCCGCAGCTGTCAAGTTCTTGTTTCCATGACCACTTAAGGTTCCAATATGATTTTTCCTTCCTCGTCAAGTTCTGGAAATATTGTTTGAACTGGAATATTTTCACCTATAACATTCTTTAAGCATGAAACATGGAAAACTGGATGTACTCGCGAAGAAGCAGGAAGCTCCAATTTGTATGCCATAGTACCAATATTTTGTAACACCTTGTAAGGACCATAGTACTTTGGTGATAATTTATTATCATTCTTAGCTTGCTTGAGGGACATTTGTTTGTATGGTTGTAGCCGTAAAAATACCCAATCTCCTACATCAAAACTTCTCTCGCTGTGATGTTGATCTGCCTGTTGTTTCATTCGATTTTGTGCCAAATTCAGGTTATCCTTTAAGAGTTGGAGAACTTCTTGTTGATTCTCGATGTGATCTTCCACTGCTTGAACCTTCGAATTTTCTCTTAAATATGATGTGATGGATGGTGGATGATATCCATAAAGTGCCATAAATGGGGTCATTTTCGCTACAGTATGGAAGAAAGTGTTATACCACCATTCAACGAGAGGTAACCACTTGACCCATTGTGCTTGTTTATCAGATACAAAACAACGAATATATCCTTCCAAACATTTATTTACTATCTTAGTTTGACCATCAGATTGAGGATTATAAGATGAGCTATCAGCTAATCGAGTACTCAAACAAGAAAATAACTCCGTCCAAAAATTTCCAGTAAAAATGGGATCTCTATTGCTCACAATAACCCTTGGGCTTCCATGTAGCTTTTGAATTTTGTCCATAAATGTAGTAGCAATTGTACTTTCTTTAAATGGATGAGATAATGCACAAAAGTGTGCATACTTGGTAAGTCTATCAGCTACCACCATGATGACACTCTTTCCTTCGGACTTAGGTAAACCTGTGATAAAATCCATTGAAATCTCCTCCCAACGTTGACTTGGAATGGATAAAAGTTGTAGAAGTCCCGGGGTCTTAATTGTCTCAACTTTATTCTGCTGGCAAACCAAACATTCCATCACAAACTTTTGAATATCAGATTTAAGGCCATCCCAAAAAAATTCTTTCTTCACCCTGTGGTAATTTTTTAAAAATCCCGAGTGTCCTCCTAAAGGAGAAGTGTGCAATTCCAGAAGAATCTTTTGTTTTAGATGGGAATTCTTACAAAGATATAAGCGATCTTTGTACCATAAGGAATCATTTTTACAACTAAATGTATCAGATGTACTAGGATCTTGCTGCAACTTTTGAATGAGTGTCCATACATCTTTTTCCTTCTTCCATTCATCTCTTTCTTCGGTTATCCAATCTGGTTGGATAATAGAAATGGCACAAAGCAATGCTTCCACCTCTTCATTCTTTCTTGAGAGTGCATCTGCAACAACATTAAGTTTTCCTTTTTTTGTAGATTATTTCAAAGTCATAACCCAACATCTTTGTGACCCATTTTTGCTGCTCTTCTGAAGATATTCTTTGTTCCAAAAAGTGTTTAAGACTATCATGATCAGTTTTTACCTTGAAGTGTCTTCCCATTAGGTAAGTTCTCCATTTCTTTAGTGCATGCAGTATTACTAACATTTCCTTCTCATAAATAGGTTTCTGTAAATACTTTCCTTTGATTGGACGACTTTCAAAAGCAATGGGTCTTCCTTCTTGCATTAAAATAGCATCAATTCCATTTCCTGAGGCATCACATTCCACAATAAAGGTTTTTGTGAAGTCTGGCGTAGCTAAGACCGGTGCTAGGCACATTGCCTCTTTAAGATGTTCAAAGGCCTTAGTTGCTTCAGGAGTCCATGAAAATGCATCTTTCTTCAATAATGTTGTTAGAGGTGCTGCTATTCTCCCATAATTCTTAGCAAACTTGTGATAATACCCTGTTAACCCGAGAAATCCTCGCAACTGCTTTATGGTTGTGGGGACTTTCCATTCCTTAATGGCTTTAATTTTGTTAGGGCCTACCTTAACACCCTCATGAGATACAATATGACCCAGATATTCCACCTCTTGTACTCCAAAGAAACATTTGGATGTTTTTGCATATAATTGTCTCTCCTGCAATAGTTTGAGCACCCTGTCAACATGTTCAACATGATCCTTCCAAGACCTGTTATAGATTAGTATATCATCAAAAATACTAGCACAAATTTTCTAAGGAAGGGTTTGAAAATGGAATTCATCAACCCTTGAAATGTAGAAGGTGCATTGGTAAGGCCAAAAGGCATGACCAAAAATTCATAATGACCCTCATGAGTTCGAAATGTTGTTTTTGGAATATCTTCAGTCTTCATTCTAATTTGATGATATCGTGAATGAAGATCCAACTTGGTAAAATAAATTGCTCCATGTAATTCATCCAATAATTCATCAATCACAGGAATGGGAAATTTGTCTTTAATGGTGAGCTTATTGAGCTTCCTATAATCCGGACACATTCGCCATGATCCATCCTTCTTGTGTACCAATACTACAAGAGCAGAGAAAGAACTTTGACTAGGTTGAATTATACCTGCCTCTAACATTTCTGCAATCATACGTTCAATTTCGCTCTTTTGGAAGTAAGGATATCTATAAGGCCTGATGTTTGGAGGAAAACTTCCTAGAATCAAATGAATAGCATGATCATGATCACGAATAGGTGGGAGTCCTTTGGGAGTTTCAAACACCTTGGAATGATTGTCCAAGACTTGTTGGAGATCTGCAGAAATAGATGATTTTGATGTCGGAACTTCTAGTGAGCATAATTGTGCAATTACGCCTAATTATTCTTTCTTTAGAAGCTTTGTCATGACATTAGAGCTTATTATCCTTCCTGGCTTCCCTTCAATACCCCGTAATTCGACTTCCTTTCCTTCTGAAAAAAATTTCAAGAAAAGTTCTTAAAAATTAAAAGCTACCGTCCCCAAAGATTGTAACCATTGTACTCCTAGTACAACATCAGCACCTCCCATAGGAATGGAAAGCATTGGACTAGTCAATACATATTCCCCCATAGTTAGCTTGATATTATGGCATTTCCCAGAGCAATTTATAGTTCCTCCATTTGCAACCATCACTTGGCATTCTGGTGCTGGGTATAGGAAACAATTTAATTCTTTGGCTACCTTACAATGAATAAAATTATGGGTGCTACCTGAATCAATCAACACTATTACCTTTTTCTTCTTGATCTGTCCTTCTATATTGAGATTTTGATGAGTGGTAATTCCTACTAGTGCATTACAAGATATGGTCAAATTCATTTCTTCCTCTTCTAGGGCTGGTTACTGGTGTATATCCTCTTCTTGTTCATTTTCTTCTTCTTCTTCATAATCTATGTAAAATAATTTCTTTTCAGCACACTTATGACCTTTAGTGTATTTGCTATCACAACTGTAGCAAAGCCCTTTTGCTCTTTTTTCTTCCAATTGTTGTGGTGTCAACCTTGTAGGTTGTGGAAATCTAGGCGTAGCAAGACTTCCTTCTTTATAGAATTGAGTGGTAGGCTTCCTTGTCGCCATAATTTTACATTCAACTTTTCTTGCCAACCTGAATGCCTTCTCCAATGAATCAAGTTCCAAAACACGAACTTCATGTTGGATGTTATCCTTTAGAGTGCCTATGAAGAGATCAATCCTATGTTCCTCTGGAATATTAGTTACCCTTATATTCAATTCTTGGAAGTCCTCAATGTGCTGCCCCACTAAACCCTTTTGTTTGAGATTTATCAATTGGCTAAAGAAGGTGTTGCTCTTTGTATCCTCATAATGTGCTATCATTTCCTCTGTAAAAATTGACCAAGTGACAATTTTTTTACGGGAGCAAAGCCATCGATACCATACAAATGTATTTTGTTCGAAATGTAAAGTTGCAATGCATACCTTTTGTGTGTTTTGCACGTTATGGAGATCAAAATATTGCTCCATCTGTAGTATCCATGTTACAGGATCCTTTCCATCAAACTTCCTCATATCCATCTTTGGAATATGATGGTTCTTCCCGCCAACATTAGGGTTTATGAAATCACGATTAAAATTTATTTTGTTCTCATCATGAGGTTCTTCTACTATATTTTCACCATTAGGAAACATTTCTTGTATCAACTTTGTCAAACCTTCTATGTCTGCTTTTAGAACATTCTTCATGTTTTCCATTTTCTCATCAATCTTAGCTTCCATGTCATCCATATTAGATTCCATGCTAGCCTCCATGCCATCTATCTTAGATTCCATGCCTTTCTTCAAAACTTCCATGTCATTTTTTGTTGCTCTTTGCGAGAGCGTAATTTGTTGCACTTGCTCTTGTAGTTTTGATATGTCATGTTGCCATTCTTCATCTTCATGAGGCATAGTAGAGGTTTCCAAAGGCTTAATGGGTGTTGAATTATTTTTAGGGGCCATTTTATAATCCAATACTGATATATATTCTACAATATGCCCTTGCAATCAATTCAACTTGATTCTTCAAACATGACTTATGCAATTCAGAAAAAAAATACACACCTTTTACTTGCTTTTGAGGAGCTCGATATTGAAATTGAATTATATCTATAATTGTAGAACCTCAATAACTGAAATTCATCTCTGCAGTATCCCTTTGAATATTCTTTCCAATTCCATAGGTCTGATATGATTTGGATTCTTCAAGACAAAGTTATGTCCAATCTCCCACAATGACCCAATTTTGGACTAGTTCAATAGAGTGAACTTGTACGACTTTCCACGTGTCACTGTTTCATCCTTTGTCTCTGAAATTAATATCGAAGAAACTAAAATCTGTTTACTTGCGACAAATGTTTACATCACTTCAATCCGATGCTCAGAGAGAGAGTTATGAAGATTTTCTCACAATCACCTCTTTGAGATGAAATTTAGGAGCCTGAAAAAGCACTACCTTCCACAGATCATATCTCCGAAAATATTACGAACCAAGATTTGAATTTTTTTTTAAATGTTCCTTATGATTTGAGCTTCGCACCATAAAAATTTCAGCTTTTGAAACTTCGTAGAAAAAAATTTATAGCTCAAATTCCACGATGACCTGTTTAGGAGCCTGCACAAAGACCTAAATTCCACAAATCATATCTCCAAAAATATTGTGAACCAAGCTCTAAAAATTTTTAACGATGTTCCTTAGGATTTCGGCTTCGTACTCTAAAAATTTCAGCTTCTGAAACTTTGTAGAAAAAAATTTATAGCGAAAATGCCAAGATGACCTGTTTGGAGCAGCGAAACCCTAGAATCCAAACCTCTGATACCAAATGTTATGAAACCAGCTCCAAAAAGAGAAGAAAAGAGATATCAATGCCTTAGAAATAAGCCACTTCGAGGGGGAAACCTCCAATACATTACATGAATGAACAATTCTTGGATGCTACAATTTACAAAACCTCCTTTCTATATATAGGAGTCCATGGGGCTATAATGTAATCCTAGCCGACCTAACAATAATGATTTAAGGTCACAATAATAACAAAATGGGGGTTACAAGGGTACAATAATAACAATAAGGGGGTTACACTAACAATAATAAGGGACTATACTAGTGATATAAGGACCTAACATTCCTGGTCATATTTAACCCAAAACAAGGAAATTAATTAGATAAATCCTTATTTATCTTATTATTTTCTAGGAATAATTATTTAAACCTTATTTAAAATAATATTCCTTGTTAAATTTGACTAAATCATTTATAAATAATTGAATAAATCATTATTTAGTTAATTATCATTCAACCACTTCCTTAAAATGATAAATAAATCATTTATTTATTTATTATTTACAAGTAAAGAGATTTGACCCAATTCAAATTCCTTTCCCCTCCAAAAAATATAATAAAATATTCCATAAAAGGTGGATCTAGATTTGGTTAATATTATTTTAATCATGCACCAAGATCTAGAATGACCTAATATTTTGTTATAAATAGAAGGGTTTTTCCAACCATTCATCAACTTTTTTTGCCTCTTAGATCACTCTGGATCTATATTCTTGGTCTGACTTTGAGCCATTATCATTGTCATATTTTCTATTATTTTCTTTGTGAGCTCCCTTTGAGTTCTATGTTTGTCTGGGTTTTCTGCACCAACAAGAGAGAGAAATTCTAGATCTGAAGTGCTGAGGACTTCCAAGAACCCATCCCATTGAGGAGAATTGGAAACACCTTTCTTGTTTTCCTCCCAGGTGCCATTAATATAAAATTCTTCAAAATATTGTTCTTGTCTTTTCTATTGGATGCATGGAGCAAAACCTTATTTTTACTTCTTAATGTCTTTTTATGCATAGATCTAGATTTTTTCAGCATTTGTCTTGATCAACTAACTGCAGATTTGAAGATATTAGCGGCCATATTTTTCTATTAGTGTTATTTGTTATGCACAGCTAAAAGGGTATTTTTTCATACACTTACACTAAGGATTCATCCTAACACAAGGGTAACAATTTATTTCTCCCTTCAAAAATCTGACATTTGTGACAGGAGGTAACATATTTTTTGACATCAGCAAACAATGTTGGCCAGTAGAAACTAGCTCTAAGAATTTTATCTACTGTACTCTTCCAGTATAAGTGGCCTCCGCAGTCACCTGCATGAAATTCCTCAAGAATCTTGTCAGCTTCTGATTTCAGTAAACAATTAAGTAAAATCCCACTTTGCTCTTTCCAATAAAGCATTTTATCTAGAATACAATATCTCATTGCTTTAAGTTTGACAAATCTAGCTTTAGTTCTAGTTAAACCAGGAGGAGCTTGTAAATATGTGAGTACAAAGATAACATTAGAGTACCATAGTGAGTCTAGAAAGGCTTCACTGATCAATGGAGTCGCCATCTCTTCTTGGTCATCTATTTGTGCAATGAGATTTATATCTAAGGCATTACAGTTGGATTCAACCATTAATCTAGCTAACCCTTGTCCTTTTATCAGCTTAGTTGGTTTGATTTCGATATCATACTCAACGATAGTGGCAATCCACTTTCCTCTTCTACCATATGGTCCATCCTGTGTAAGAATATATTTGACTACATAATTGGGAACATAGGAAATAATGTGAGAGTAAAGAATGTACACTCTGAAATCTTTTATAGCTTTAATCAAGGCTAAATCTTGTTTCTCCATGATATTGTATCTCAAAGGTGCATCTCTAAGTGTTTTACTAAAAAATGCTATAGGTTGTTCAAAACCTTGGTCATTTTTTTGCAAAAGGACTGTAGCTATGGTATGTTCAGAGGAAAATGAAAAGATAATAAAATATTTTTTGAATTCTGGGCTAATTAAGACTGGTGTTTTGGTTAAAGCATGTTTTATAGATTCAAAATATTATTTTGATTCAATTGTCCATTTTAATACCGAGTCTTTCTTCATCATGTTATTAAGTTCTTTTATGATTTCAGCTAGATAGGATGATAATGTAGAAGCCATAAGTTATCTATAGATAATGATAAATTATTTTATGATAACTACAGTTGGATGATAATGTAGATGATAATTTCACAGTTAAAATTATCATCTACATTACTTTCTGAATCTAAATTATCATCAATGTCTATCTTATAGTTTTGAAATTCTTCCTTGTTGTTCAAAAAATTGAAAATCTGTTCATCTTCGGAAAAAATCTACTAGTATTTAACATTGTCAGGAACAATGGGTCTGTATTTTACTTCAGCAGTATATCTATTTGTTGGTTGAAAAATTAATTTACAAGTACTAGCAAAAGTTTCTAGGCAATGTGCTTGCAAATTTTGATTTATGGGAATAATAGCAAACTTAGACTCTAGTAAATCATCAACCAAGTCAATTGTTGCATCTCTATATCTAGCTAATCTAGGATTATGAACAGAATATTCAATGTTTATTTTCTTAATGAATAAATATGAATCACCCATGATTAAAATTATTTTACCTCCTAAATTTCTGATAATTTGGAGGCCTAAGATTAATGCTTCATACTCTGCCATGTTGTTGGTGCATTTAAAGTTGAGTATAAAAGCATGTCCTTCCGAATAACCGGTTTCCATGTTGGTGATCCATACTCCAACTCCTGCCCCTATCTTGTTTACTGAGCCATAAAAATCTAAATGCCAAAGGGCTTCATGAAAGATATTGTCATTGTTTGGTTCAGGTTTTTTGTTAATCAATTCAGTTTGGATATCATCATTATCAGAGTTGCATAAAATGAAAGAGTCAAGGTCAGTTGGGGTTGAATAGATGGGATAATTTACGAACCTTTTTTCATTACTGACCATGTATTTCATTAATGATTCTTTGTAAAGTTTTTTAGGTTGTCGAAATACTGTGATAGTAGCAAAACTCATGTCTAGTTGTAGAGATCCCTGCAACTTGGCTCCCCATGAACGAGAAAGAAGTATACCATATTTAGGTGGGATATCAGCTACTACAATATCCATGACCATAATTTTACCTAGGTATTGAACTAAATTGACACACAAATATTTTATCAATCCAATGCACTTAACTTTAGAGGAATAAAATGAGAAAAAGTCTTTATATGGCCTAGTTATTTCGAGATTCATAGTTTCCATAGTAGCTTTTGGCATTAAGTTGTGGGAAGCTCCCGAGTCTAACATTGCATTGTGTAATATCTGATCCTGAATAGTAAGAGTAATGTAAAAAGGAGGGATTTCTCCATCAGCATGTGTACCATTCACATCAGGACCAAAAATTAATTCAGGCTTATCATCATTTAGATTAATTGAATCCTCACCATCATTCATGTTTAAAGTTTCATTGATTGTTGATTTATACAAGTCATTCTTTACCAATTATGTTAAAGGAATTAGTATTTTTAACTTGGATATTTCAGCTTGAATGTTGAAAGTTGGTTGAGATTTCTAATCGGCAGAAGTTCATGTTTTGTAATTGTTAACTGAGTGGGTTTTTCTTGAGGTTCAGCAGTTTTACTCTTAGCTTCGTTTGTTCTTTTATATTCTGTTTGGGTTTCTTGATTTCTGTTGTCTTTAGTTATTTTTTCATGAACAGTTTGAGTGGAAGCAATGGCTTTATCAGATCTGGAATTTTCAGCAGAATATTTAGGATTTGATGGTCTAGAGTCAGCTGGATTCTTCCTTGGATCATAAACTATTGTTTTTCCTGAGTTAGTGGCCTTTGTATTATTAGCCTTTTGGGCATCTTTGGAGGATTGAGCCACCTCATCAGTGATATCAAAAATATTTGGACTATGCTATTTTTTAGGACTGGGTGGGTTTGAATTTTGCTTGTTTTCTCTTGGAAGAATTTGCAAAATTTTTGTTTTGGGAGCCTCTACATTCTTTTTGTTCTTATATTTTTGAGTTGGAGCATTGTTTTTTGTAGAAGGCTCATTTGCTTTCTTGCTCCTAAGGTTATAATGGCTGTGAATTTCATTGATTGTGAAGTCATAACATTTATTATAGTCAAAGGATTCACCAAATTCTACTTTGAACTCTTGAAGCTTAAAGAGTTCTTGATCCTCCTGAGTGAGGAAAATAGTGTTTTCTTCATCTATCCCCATCACTATGTTGATGTCTTCCTCATCCTCAACATTATTTTGAGAACTTTCAGCATAGTTCTCTTGGAATGGGGGCCTAATGTTTTGATCTGGAGAAGGTTCTTTACCCTTTCCAGGATTGTTGTTTTTTCTGTACTTGGGATTTTTGATTTGGGCTTGGTTATCCCATTGTGGTTTTTTCTCAATGTTGTCTAATCTCTCAACTACTCTTTCTAAATTTTTAGCAAAATAATCAAATTTGCCATGTAATTTTGAAGTCTCTTCTTTAATTATGACTCTCCTTTCAAGCCTGAGTCTGTATTTTTTGGCTAGGATATTAATTTCTACACCAACAACATCCAATTGCATATGTTCTAATGTTTCAGCACTTCTTTCTCTTAATTGGTATGCCTTATCTGGATCAAATCCATCAGGAAATTTAAGAAGTACTGAATAGGGGGTAGGTTTAAGATCAATAGGGATGGCATTATAAACACTGTTATATCTGGTGCAGTAATCTTGAACAGACTCATTGGGAGCTCTTTTTACAGCATCAAACTCAGATAAAATTTGCAGGGGATTCTTTTTCTTTTCCCATTTATTTATGAATGCTCTATGAAATGCAGCTAAATCCGCTATAGTACTAGCACCTAAATTTCTAAACCATGTTTTTACTTCTCCAGCTAAAATTTGAGCAAACAACCTCATTTGGACATTAGATTCACATATCTCATAAAATTTCACAAAAATCAGTCATTCTGGTGATATGTTGTGCAGTAATTTGTGAAAAATTATCAAATAATGGGATATCCTTTTGGTAATTTTGGGGCATATCATGGAGGTTTTGGGGTAAAAATAGAGGGGCATATCTTGTAGCCATGATTTGAAGTTTTCCTGAACTAGGAGGTATAACAGTGACTATAGGAGCAGTGCTGGATATGACAACTGATGTGCTGAAAGATGGATTTGAAGAACTTGGAAAAGATGTTGATATATGTATGGAACTGTATGGAAAAAATGTAGTGCTTATAAAACTGGTGGATGCAATGGACCGAGTGAATGATGGAAATACTATCCTAGGCTGCGAAGGAAACTCAGGAATAAATGGTTTTGTGGATGAACTTGCAGTGGCTTGAGGATATGATGAAAATATAATCCTAGGCTGCAAAGGCAACTCGGGACTAAAAGGCTTTGTGGATGAAGTAATAGTGGAGTCTAAAAATGAAGTGGCAGCATACAGAGTTGAATCTAGTACTGGAAATATTGTTGTGTATAATTGAGAAACTGGAGCCTTAAATTGAGACAAAAAATTGGCTAATTTAATAGCTTCATCAACGTCTTTAATTCATGTAACATTAACCCTTTCTACTGGACTTTGAATTTCAGATTTGTCTGATTTTATTGATGCTGAAATAATTTTCTGTTTCTCATTCACAAAAGAAGTAAAAATAGGGTCTATGATAGTTTCCTTTAAATCAGTTTCAGATTTATTTCTAAATAATGAATTTTCAAACTTGAAATAAAAATCAATATCAGATAAGCTCACTAATTCTTTGGGTAAGGAATTAGCATTTATCAAGGGCACTTTAGCTTCTAAATTAAAAACTTGTTTTTTATTTTTATTTTTTCCAATCTTTTCTGGGTTATCTACTATTACAACAGGCTTAGGATCCGGGTTAGACCTGGTATAGTAGGTTTTCCTAGAAGCCAGAATGTCTATTTATTAATACCCACAACCTTTAAAGTTAATCTTAAAGTAGAAAACATAGATTTAAAAATCTTCCTTCAAGATTAAATTTAAAACTGGAGAGTGGTTAAGTCCCCAGTATGGTCGCCAGTATGTTATCACCCTAGTAATTTCTAAAGATTGTGGACTCTTTGGATTTTTTCAGTTTTAAGAAAACTAGGGGTAACCACAAACCTACTTTGAAAATTCAGGATCTAGCCTTCCTAAATTTCAGAGAGGGCTCTCTCTTTCAGATTTAACTTTTCTTTTGTTTAATATTTTAGGCTAGGTATGATTGGGCAAGTGGTTTTTTGTTTGAAATTTTGGTGGGAAATAATATTACTTGGAGACAGATTAAGAGGGATCTAATAGTCCATTGGGCTATGGAGTCAAGATGTAGCAATCAAGATTGGAAGGCAAGGCCAAAAGGATGCTAATGTACTCAGGGCAAGGTAGATAACCCTTAGAGATTTGAATATTTTGTTTTGGTGAGATGGCTTTCTTTCAGGATAAAGGGCAGTGAAGGATCCTTTGATCCGGAAAAAGAGAGAGAAGGCAGCGGTCAAACGGGACTAGGAGCATTTAAGGATTCCTAAGTCCGGAAATCAGCAGAAAACATTGAAATGATCAAGTAGTTAAGGCAGGGAGTTTTTTACACTTATCCTAAAATAATATTCCTAATTAATCATTTAGATTTGAACAACATATATGTAATGAATGAAATTTCAAAAAAGGACACAATGACAATAAGAAATCACTTTACTCATTGGCTTATCGCATGAATCCTGAGTTATGAAGTCCAGTTGGTTATTTTCCAGACTGCTGCTATGAAATCAACACATGAGCCTCCAAAGCACCAGCAAAATTTTCTATAATAATCTCAGCAAATTTATTCCACACTAAACACTTCATAAACTGAAGTATTTATACAAATGTTTATTTCAAAATTGCCTAGAGAAAACTAGGAATAAATCTAGGAAAATAAAATATCTTAACACACTAAGAGGGCCAGCTACTTAACAACTTAGCAAGCTGTCCTCTCGTTATCTTAAAGCATCAGTGTACTTTGAGAAATTTGGTTTGATAATGAAAATATGTTTGATTTCATTCTGTAGAAAAAATAAGTTCTCAAGGTACTCCAATACAGCTTTACCAATTGGAGAACCTTGTGGTAGAGGCTTATTTATTTGTTCTTTGGCATGGTCTCTGATCTTCTTGTCATAATTTGTTTGAACCATTAGTTTTTCATTAAAGCCATGAATTTCTGGGAAGCCTTCTTTTCTCAATATTGTGTATTGTGCCAAAAAATTTGTTATTGACAACTCCATGGCCTTCCACTTTTCCTCCAAATTGTTCATTATATTCATTTTAGTTAGGACCTTTTTGATTTGCAAAATTATTTCATTCCTGTCTTGGATTTTCAATTCTTCAAGATCCTCTTTGTTTTTTCTGTTTAAAAATATAATAAAATTCAAAGCTTGAGATGGTTTGTTAGCCAGTTCTTCTTTTGTTTTCTGAATTTCCACCTGTGCTGCCTTAAGTAGATCTCTCTGCTCATATATGATTTAAATTGAAGGCCATTGTAGATGTATGCCTTGAATTATGTTTTTCCAAAGATAGTTCTTGATGGACACCCGTTCACTGAGATTCACTTGTTGCTGCAAGATCTTTACCTATTATTCTAGTCTTTTTTCTCTTTGTTCATGTCCCTTAGAGGTAATCAATGCATTCCTGTTTGATGATTCAAGTGTTTGAATGGTCTTTTTCAAATTTATTATCTCATTATTCTTTAGGGACATCACCTCCATGGCCTTTACTATGTCAACTGCTTCACCTATTTGATGTACCTATGTTGTGGATGATCCTGTGGCAAAAGTGTCTATATATTTCACTGACACTGCAGTTGCCAGTGGCACTTTTGGGTCTAAATTCTCTGCCAATGTGGAAGGAACAGTTGCGCCTGTTACACCATTTTTTGGTCATCTAACCTACTATCATTAGATGAACCCAAGTACACCATGTAAGACCAATTTTACCCTAAGTAAAATTGCTTTCACTATGTGAAATAACTTAGTAAAACACCTTTATTAAGTTGTTTATGGTCTAAACAGGAAACCCCAAAAGGAAATAATAAACAAATCTATATTTGTTTTTATTTCCTGGTCATATTTAATCCAAAACAAGGAAATCAATTAAATAAATCCTTATTTATTTGATTATTTCCTAGGAATAAGTTATTTAAATCCTATTTAAATAATAGTCCTAGTTAAATTTGACTAAATCATTTATAAATAATTAAATAAATAATTATTTATTTAATTATATTCCCACCATTTCCTTAAAATAGTAAATAAATCATTTATTTATTTATTATTTATAAATAAAGGAATTGACCCAAGTCAAAAATCCTTTTCCCTCCAACAAATATAATAAAATATTCCTAAAGGGTGGTTCTAGAATTTGATTAATAATATTTTATTCATACACCAATTTTCTAGATCGCCCTAATATTTTGTTATAAATAGAAGGGTTTTCCCCATTCATTTGTCACCTTTTGTTGCCTATTAGATCACTCTGGATCTATACACTTGGTCACATTTTCTCCATTTTTGCCTTGTGAGCTCCCATTGAGTTCTATGCTTGTCTAGGTTTTCTACACCAACAAGAGAGAGAGATTTTAGATCTGAAATGCTGAGGACTATCAAGAACCCATCCCATTGAGGAGAACCGGGAAACACCTTTCTTGTTTTCCTCTCAGGTGCCCCTTTTTAATATAATATAAAAATTCTTTCAAATGCATCGTTCTTGTCTTGTCTATTGGATGCATGGAGCCACATTTTACTTTACCTGCTTAATGTATTTTATGCTTAGATCTAGATTTGTGCAGCATTATTTGGATCACCTGTTTGCAGATTTAAAGATATTTGGTAGCCATAATTGACGTTAGGGCTATTTGTTATGTGTAGCTAAAGTGGTATTTTACGACGAAAGATTCATACTAACAATTGGCGACTCCACACGGGTTTTCTTTTGCGACCGCTGTCATTTTATATATTCCTGCATATGGAGCTATTTCAGACCCTAGGGTTTCTCTTGAGTTTCCTATTTTTCCTATTTTTATGGTGCTTTTCACCTCTAAATCCCTCAAACATTAAAATTTTTAACTTCCATGTGCTTCTGGCCCTATTGCGCAGGTAACAGACATGAGCCACAGCTAAGACGACAATTTTTTCCGAAATCTGCCACCGAGAGACCCGGATCTGCAGGTCGCACTTATCGGCCCAAAAACTATGACCTGGACATGAGGACGCACTTTTCTGCCCCAAACCTGCGACGTGGACTAAAAACAGGTCAGAACTTGCGACCTACACTTTTTCAGCACTTTTCCAGCAATTTTTTCCGGGTTTGTCTGAAGCTTCTGTCAGGGTTTTCTAGCCTCCGTCTCTGCCCGTTTAGACTTGTTTTTGATCTGTTTCACTCAAATAAGTGGGAATATTTCCCCTTAGGGATTTAGTACCCTCCACTTTTGGTGGGCAAGTTTTTGCTGTTTCAGAAGTCTGAATTTCCAGAGTTTCAACCTTATTTCTTTCAGATCCGATACCTCATTTTCAGATCCCTTTAGATCAGCTCTTATCCCTTTCAAATCACCTCATATAGTTTTGTTTGGGTTCATTTCTAAATGGTATGTTGAGCAGGACACCTCCTCCCATACCACTTTTGCGACCATTTCCCAAGCCTTTTTATCTTATTTCCAGCTACCTCTCCGATACAACACTGGTACCGAGCTTTTAACTTCCTTTCGTCAATCCTCTTCGACCCGCCTTTTCGCTCATGTCCAAGAATGACGGCGAAGAAGAAGCTTATGTCGTGCTCCTCCCTTTGAAGATCGGGTTTATATGGACTGGTTCCTTCGCTCTCTCCTACCTCCCATTGGCAAAGATGTCACCTCCCATTTCCCTCAAACTGAAGAAGCCGCCCTCCAAATAGCCTTGAAATATGACCTTATTTATGCTCAATCTGGTTATGTTTATACCGTCCTTCCTGACCTCCCCAAGCCTGGCAACACTAACTCCCCGGGGTCCTCTCACTCTATCAGTGGTATCGTTGGAGCTCTTTCACATACCTCTGCTCAACCTCTTATGGTCTATGGTTTCCCTCCAGGAGGGGCCAGCACCTCCAGCACTTTCCCCCCTCCAAGTAGCATGTATCTAGGATACGGCATGCCTCCTCCTTTTGCCCCCACTCCTGCTTACCTCAATGTTGCCCATCCTAACCCTTATCCTTACCCACAGCCTGGTATCCCGGCTCCTCCAGCATTTGGACCTCTCACCCCCTTGCCTTCTCAACCCTCGCCGCAACACTTACTACCCCCTCCAGGGCAAGTATTTGCGCAGCAGGGGGCGACCAATTCTCTTCCTTCTCAAAGAAAGAGGAAAGGAAATCAATCTGTCCCCGGTAACCATGGATCCAATCCTTCGAGTATTAATCCTAACACTACCAACCAACCATAGGGCTCTCAGCCCAAGCTAGACAGGCCGCTTCGCACCCATAAGCCCTGTTCATGTTGTGGCGTTTATGGACATTACACTCACGATTTCCCCCTATTACCACAGATGCGGAAGATGTGGGAGTCTCAGGCCACTGTACGGGGACAAAAATCCTCCCCTACTATCCCTCTCAATCCGGCTACTTCTCAACCGGCTGTGTTTACCGATCCTTTCCCTCCACAAGGATTCATGGCCACTCAACCACATCATTCCCCGGTAACCACTCAACCTTCCCCTTCTGGTTCCTCCGATTACCATATTCTCATGATGGCCACTGACCAACCTCTCACCGTTGACCTTAACCTTCAAACCCGATCTCATCAGTACTCCATGCCTCCCGTTCCGTCTGTCTTCGAGTCCCCATCTTCAGGTCCTACAAAGCCTCTGTCGACACCCAATGGTCCCTTGCAAATCCCTCCACCCAAATCTGAGGTTCATACCAAGATTCCTAACGGCCCATTATGCCGAAATGATGCCTGTGGTCGTGCTGCCCATTCATATAGCATATTAGATGATCTGGCGCAATCTCCTGCCGCCATTTCAACACTGGAACTCCTCCAGTCATGTCCTTCCCAAAATAAGGCTTTACTATCTGCCGTGGGTGTTGTAGATCCTGCTGATGACCAATCAATTGTTTTCGATGCCCGTCAGTCAAACCATCCCCCCCTACCTACTTTTGTTGCTTTCCAAATCCCAGTCAAAATCCAAAATGCCAACGTCACTCGGTGTATCATTGATGAGGGGGCATCTACCTATGTGATGTCTACTTCGATTGGGAAACAACTCATATCTCCTGAGCTGGCCCCTTCCACAATCACCCTTCGTGTGTGGGATGGCCATGCCTCCCAGCCCATTAGCCTATTCCATAACTGTCCTATCACCCTTGAGGGTAAGACTGTTTGTGTCGACGTTGAAGTTATCGATGCCCCTATTGACTACAACATTCTTTTGGGGCGTAGTTACACCTATGCCATGTCTGCCGTCCCATCCACAGTCCACCGCAAGATTTTTTTCCCTCATAATGGCAAGATTGTCACCATTTACCAGTTGACTTACCATGAACCAACATCTCAGACCTCCCCTAAGTCCACCATATCTACTGTCACCAATAAGCAAACTGTTAATTCTTTGACCAGTGTTTCCCCTAGCGTCTACAAAGATTCCTTCTTGCTTGGAACTTTTCCCGGTCCTCCCCCTCCTCTTGTCTCTGACCCCAGCTTAGCGAATGTTTGCATGATGAAATCATCTTGGGCTGACCTTACAGAGCCCACTTTGGCTAGTCAGGAACCTCAACCTCAACCAGCTCCTAGCCCTTCACCCCCGCTAGCCAACCTTCTTCCTTCTGAACCTTCTTCTACACACACTCCTCTTGGGTCAATTCCACCCGATATCAACCCCCTTGGCACCCTTCCTCCTGTCCATTTACATGCTGGTCAGATACCTTTCCTTGATCCCCCTCCCGGAGCTTATTCGGTCCTTATCTTGGCCACCCTATCCCTTCCCAACTTGACCCTGGGTATACCCATCTAGTATCTTGACCCTCCAGCCACTACCCTCCTGGGTCAACCTAAACCATATATGACTTTGACCCCGGTTCAACCAATCCCCATGACTTCTCCCGTTGCAACGGTACCTCAGTCACCTCAACAGGAACCACCTCTTGTTGCGACTGCTTCGAGTAAGAATGGAAAAGCTCGCAGGGGGGCATCAAAGGAAAAGGCTACTCTGACAAACCCTTCCCCTCCTCGGCCTCCAAAGCATACCATCCAGTGTGCTTTGTGTGATGTTTTTGTTCACACCACCCATACCTATCCTGAATTACCGCATCTGAAGACCATGGTTAATGAAACATTTCCAGAATCAGACATCCCAGAGGTCTATGTCACCATACCGGATTCCATCCTGAAACGTTAAAACTTGCGCACCAATCACCCTTGTTCTTTGTGCGATTTCCATGGACACTATACCCACCTTTGCCCCCGCCTTGACGAGTATCGTTCCTATTTAGCCACGCACCACCAATTCAAAGCCACGCTTCACCATATACCTTCTTCACTCACACTAGACAATCTGTCTACCCCAATTAACATCTCCCATCTTGATATTGAAATGACAGAAACTTTAGCCACCATTTTTACCTTTTCTCATCACCGCGATTCCCCGCAACCGACCCCTTAGTACCTTCCCCCGACGTTTCTCTTGATCACTCAACTGCTCACTCTGTTACCTCACATGACATTGCACATGTGAGCCCTTCCCATCACAATCAAGAGTCTCATCTTTCTACCTCATCAGGTCAACCTCTTCCATACACTCTTCCCATCTTCCAGTCCGATGAAGACATCATGGAAGCCCTGACAAACCCTAATTTTCCATGGGACGATATGCACCATCATGCATATTTCCTTCCACATCAATCCCATGACCAATATGCTGTCGAATCTAAAGACTTCATTCCTGATAAGGTCGATTGGTTTAAAAATCCCATTCCTGCACCTGACGCTTTTGAAGAAGGTAATATGGCCAATATCTCCCCTACCATCAAAATAGACATCTCTGTTAAACGAGGAATTGAAGAACATATCACCATGGGTGCCCAATTCACTCCAGAAGAAATTGAAGCATACACTAAACTCTTCAAATAATTCCGCGATATCTTTTCCTGGTCCTATTTAGAAATGCCCAGACTCGATCCCGCCATTATCGAACATCATATCGACACATGGCCCGATGCCACTCCAGTCCGTCAAAATTTGAGACCCATTCATCCCTCCAGACGTGAAGCCATCAAAATCGAGATCGATAAGCTTAGGAAAGCTCATTTCATCTATCCCATTGAGTACACCACTTAGGTGTCCAACCCTGTTCCCGTCCTCAAAAAATAAGGCACTATTCGAGTCTGCACTGACTTTCACAATCTGAAAAATGCTTGTCCCAAAGACAACTTCCCCACACCATTTATTGACCAAATCATTGATGAGTGTGCGGGGCACAAGATGCTATCCTTTATGGATGGTTTCTCCAGAGACAACCAAATCGTTATCCGTCATGCTGATCAACTTAAAACTGCGTTCATTAGTCCGTGGGGCACTTTTGCATACCGAGTCATGCCATTTGGCCTTAAAAATGCCAGCGCCACTTTTCAATGAGCCATGTCTTATTGTTTCCACGAATTATCTCATATTATCCTTGTTTATTTAGACGACCTCACTGCCCGTTCTAAACATCAGGTGCAACACCTCCATGATATGCGTACCATTTTTCTCCGATGTCGCAAGTATAATATTCGCCTTAACCCATTGAAATGCATCTTTTGCGTTCCCGCTGGTCATCTCCTCGGCTTCATAGTATCTAAAGACGGGATCACTCTCGACCCTTTGAAGGTTCAAACCATTCTTGAATATTCCTTGTACCTTACGCCAGCTTCAAAGTCTCCAAGGTAAATCTAACTTTCTTTGCCGATTCGTGCCTGACTATGCCACTACTGCACATGGCTTCCTTAGAATCCTTCGATCTCACACCCCCTTCATTTGGGATACCTATGCTCAAGAATCTTTCAATGCCCTCAAGCATGCTCTCAAATTTGCTCTGTTGATTCATCCTCCTGACTTTTACTGGGACTTCATCCTATATATCTCCGCCTCCACCTATTCGGTTGCTGGTGTCCTTATCCAGGAAGATGATAACGGTGTTGAACATGTTATATATTATGTCAGTAAGAACCTTTCCGGTCCCCCTATGTCCTACTCCCATGAAGAGAAATTAGCGCTAGCTATCGTGTTCTCGGTCCAAAAACTGCGCCATTATATCCTCATGCATTCCACCAAGGTTGTGACTAATTCCAACCCCATGTCTTTCCTATTGAGTCAACGCATCCTCAGTGGGAAATACGCTCGTTGGGTCGTTATCCTCCAATAATTCAACCTTGAATTTGTCACCCCCAAAAGCAAGAAAGGTTTAGCCCTCGCTGAACTCATTTCTGATTTACCTACCGGAATCCAAGACCCTCCAATTAATGATGCTCTTCCCGATGAACATTTATTCGCCATCACCACCGAAGATCCCTCGTACGGTGACATCCTTCATTACTTGCGAACCCAAAATTTCGCCCTTTAGCTTGATCATGATGCTCGATGACGTATCTGACACCAAGCCCCTCGCTAACTTCTAATCGGTGACGACCTTTATCGTCGCAGAGTAGATACTGTCCTTCATCATTTCCTCACACATGCTGAAGCCGAGAGGTCCTCAATGCCTGTCATAGCGGTGCTTGTGGTCGCCACCTCTCTAGCCTCGCCACCACCCAAAAAAATATGCGCGTTGGGTATTTTTGGCCTTCTCTCTTCAACGATTGCATTGAAGTAGTCAAACACTGTTCCAATTGCCAAAATTTCGCCCCTAAGGCATGAGCTCCCCCCGCTCCCCTCCATCCCGTCGTCACAGCTGGTCCTTTCTGTAAATGGGCCATCTACTTCATGGAATGTCGACCTCCATCTGTTGGTAACCACAAATATATCATCGTGGTGGTTGACTATTTCACAAAATGGGCCGAAGCTATGCCAACATTCAACAATACAGCAGCCACCGCCACCCTCTTTTTCTTCAACCATGTCATTGCTCGATTTGAAGTTCCAAAACAATTGGTCTCTGGCCATGGCCAACATTTTGAAGATGAGATTTGGCATGATCTATCCTCACTATTGGGTTTTGAGCACCAATATTCATCCTCCTATTACCCCCAAGGGAATGGCCAAGTTGAAGCAGTCAACAAAATTCTTAAGACCATGCTTCAACGAACAGTGAATAAACACAAAACCAATTGGCATCTTATGCTCTTCCCAGCTTTGTGGGCTTATCGTACTTCTGTTAAAACCACCACCGGTTTCACTCCTTTCCACCTTGTCTTTGGCGAGGAGGCAGTCTTACCAATCGAGTGTGAAATTCCATCCCTTCATTTGGCCGTCGAACTTCTCCCTGATACCCAATCTCTAGAACAATGACTTATCGTGCTTGAGCGCGCCTCTGAAGACCATCATGTTGCATTGAAAACTCTTGAAGCGGCCAAAAAGCGCACCAAAGCTCAGTATGACCGAAAAGTCCACCCTCACACCTTTCACGAAGGTGACCTCGTTCTAGTATACGACTAGGCCCACGATACCCTCGGTCATGGGAAGTTCGACTCATTATGGCTAGGTCCTTACATCATCAGTAAAGATCTTGGGAAGGGGGCATATCTTTTAGAGGACTTTGAAGGCCACCCCCTTCCTAATCCTCGCAATGCACTCTATCTTAAGAGATATTACCCTTAGCATTTCCCTCTCGAAATGCATGTTTTATTTTCTTGTAGATAGCTAGTATATGTTTGTTTTCATCATTCACTACTTCACCAGGACACATGTTGTCCATGAAGTCTTACTTCCCCTCTCCTCCAAATCGGATTTCCTCACTTACAACACTTTTCCTTGGGGCACCGCTTTGCCTCCATATTTATTCTTGTTTGTGTCGATTTCCGTCATGAGATACCATTTTGTACTCATGTTTCTAGGGTCCCCTTTGGACCTTTCATCATTTCATCATCATCATTAGTGTTCGTCTGTTATTCGCTCTACTATTTTCTCTTGTGTCTGAGTTGGGGATCCCTTATTGCCTCACCTATGGTGGACCTCCTTCTGTCGACATCAACTCATTTACTCTAGAAGCCAGGTTTAGAGGGCGGTGTACCTTGGTTTGAGCTCCTTTCATCATGATCGCGATCCGTATACTTGGTGGTCCAGTTATGCAGCAGCAGCTATTAGTGATTCCCGAGTATGTGTGAGATGTCTCAACCCTCATGAGGGGGTGGCCCTGCAGGTAGCCCCCTACATGCCTGGATGACTTCTTCATTTTAGCCTTTGATGCAGCTCCCTCCATTTGATGATGTCGGCCTCAACCCCTTGTAGCGCCTTTTCATTTGGCATGTATCAGTCAGATTTTGCGAGCCCTTCCCTGTGTATAGGGGGCATTTGGGTTGTATTTGTATCTCATGTACTAAAATATCATTCTACAAGTCCTGACAATTATTCCAGGCACAACGTGTACATGGGATTAATTATTCTATTTTTCTGGCTCGTATTTATGCCAGCATGTACTTTATAGTTTAGTTCCTTGTTAACTGGACATACTATTATTTTGTACTTTTTCTTGGCGGGCATAGGTATGCCTCCCCTGCCGCCTTTAGCATAGGTACCACTTCATAAATTAGAGACTTGTTGCACCTGCAAGTCTCGTCTCCTCAGGGTCTAGTCCTTTAGCACATTAGACTACCTTACATTTCTCTCTCTGACTTCCCTCTTGATGTCTAGCGATTGAGTTCTTACAACTTACTTCGGTCATACGATTTTCGCCTAACACTCGTACGTTGGGGGGCAATCTGTTACACCATTTTTTGGTCATCTAACCTACTATCATTAGATGAACCCAAGTACACCATGTAAGACCAATTTTACCCTAAGTAAAATTGCTTTCACTATGTGAAATAACTTAGTAAAACACCTTTATTAAATTGTTTATGGTCCAAACAGGAAACCCCAAAAGGAAATAATAAACAAATCTATATTTGTTTATATTTCCTGGTCATATTTAACCCAAAACAAGGAAATAAATTAAATAAATCCTTATTTATTTGATTATTTCCTAGGAATAAGTTATTTAAATCATATTTAAATAATATTCCTAGTTAAATTTGACTAAATCATTTATAAATAATTAAATAAATAATTATTTATTTAATTATATTCCCACCATTTCCTTAAAATAGTAAATAATTTATTTATTTATTATTTATAAATAAAGGAATTGACCCAAGTCAAAAATCCTTTTCCCTCCAACAAATATAATAAAATATTCCTAAAGGGTGGTTCTAGAATTTGATTAATAATATTTTATTCATGCACCAAGTTTCTATATCACCCTAATATTTTGTTATAAATAGAAGGGTTTTCCCCATTCATTAGTCACCTTTTGTTGCCTATTAGATCACTCTGGATCTATACACTTGGTCACATTTTCTCCATTTTTTCCTTATGAGCTCCCATTGAGTTCTATGTTTGTCTGGGTTTTCTACACCAACAAGAGAGAGAGATTTTAGATCTGAAATGCTGAGGACTATCAAGAACCCATCCCATTGAGGAGAACCGAAAAACTCCTTTCTTGTTTTCCTCTCAGGTGCCCCTTTTTAATATAATATAAAAATTCTTTCAAATACATCGTTCTTGTCTTGTCTATTGGATGCATGGAGCCACATTTTACTTTATCTGCTTAATGTATTTTATGCTTAGATCTAGATTTGTGCAGCATTATTTGGATCACCTGTTTGCAGATTTAAAGATATTTGGCAGCCATAATTGATGTTAGGGCTATTTGTTATGTGTAGCTAAAGTGGTATTTTACGGCGAAAGATTCATACTAACGGTGCCAACTATAGGAATAATAGTGGGAGTAGATTGCACATCAGCCTCTTTTACTGCTTATTTTTCTTTTATAAGGATGTCCATCTTCTATTCCATCTCTTTGACTTGGGCGGTCAGTTTTAGTATTAGCTTGTCCATTTCAGCTTTTTCAGTTTGTTCTTGGAGGATTTCCTTTGCTTGAGGATGTTCATGTTGAGGAATTTTTAACTGTTTCCTCAAGGCAGTGATATCATCATTCTTTTGCTTTATCAAGCTCTAAGAAACTTGTATGTTTGATGGATCTACTCCTATCTGAAGGACTAGATCTTCTAAGGACTTAACCCTTATTTCTATTTCCTGTAAGGAGGCTTTTTCTAGCCTCATCTGGTCCTGCATATTAAAAATGGTGTTTTGCAATTGAATAGTACTCCTAGGCCTATCCACTATTTTTGAATATAGCATTTCAGATGTATGCCTATGAAGTTCAATTTGATCAAGCTCATGGATATTCTCTGAATCAACTTCAAAGTCTGTTTTGCTATAGTCTGAGTCTGTCTTTGGATCTGCAACCTTTGGATGGAGGTAGGACATGATCATTTTATTAGTAGAATAATCAAATGCTATTAACAATCTGTCCTTGTTACCTGGCTTTTCTTCTAGAAATTGTGAGTAAATTTCTCTTTTGATCTCCTCATTTTTCTCCTTTATTTGTTTGTACCTTTGTTTGATATCTGAATCTGCTGCTTTGGAGGAAGAGGGAAGTTCAATATCAACCTGTTTTTCAATTATTTTCTTGCCCTTCTTATCTGTTGCACTCTATTCTTTTCCAATTTCTGTCAAAACTACATCAATAATTACTGTAGCCTCTTGATTTGTTGACTGATCATCATTCATTCTGTGATCATTGGTATCATCTATTTCCATTATTTTTTCTTTCTCAGTAGCAGTCATTTTTGCCCTTTTTTTGTAAATAATATTGAATTTATTTTCTGCAATGGTCTCTGCTGAATAGCCTTCTTCATTCCTGGTCCTTTTGTTTGAACATTTTGACTACTGGGTGACTATTATAGTTTGTGAATTATCTGTCCTTTTCACTTTTTCTGTATCAGAAGTAGGATCTATCAAGGTATTTTACACCCATTCCATTTGATTGGAAAAATTCTCAATATGTGGTTTTGAGTCATGTATAAAAGGTTGAAGCTTTCATTTTACCCTTATAGCACTGAGGTAACCCTGGGGATCATAATTCCATTGAAAACTCTCTTGAAACTGATACTCTGATAATTGTCTGGATACTTATCTTTTAGCTTCCTTGTTGTTCACTATGAAAGGGCCAATATGGATTTTTAACTTAAACTAAGTATTTTTCTTTGATGCCATGAAGTTTATAGCATCTGCATTTGAAACTTGTCTCAAATATTCCAATGCAAAAACCCTGATGGTTAAAAATTTAGGTAACTGATATGCAGACAAATTTGTTCCAAATATTCTTAATTCTGTGTGTCTTTGACATAAGTACCAGTCTCCTACTTTGCATTGTTCAGATAGTTGTAATATTCTCTTCATTTCTTCACTTACTCTGGGATGTTCAGACTTGTAAATCAAATTCATGCAAGTCCTGATAAAAAAGTCTGAATTTTTTTTATAACTAAATTCATTTCCTTCCTTTATGAGCAAAGATGTCCAAAATATCACTGATAGAGGCTGGCCCTCTACATCCATCTTTTGTAAAGCAATGGGAAAATGATCAGCTTGGAAAAATAGAAACAAATGGAATAGATAAGATGAATATCTGAAAACTCCTTCATTGGGCAATTTGGTCAATTGGTAATGTATGCTATCAGCAATGAATCTAGCAAAATCAAAGATCATGGCAGGAGGCTACCTAGGGGATAATGTAGAAAGGAAACCAAATATAGATGCATCAATAAATTCATCATTAAAATATCCTAGAATGAAGGATAACATTGAGATCACTTGTCTAGAAGCTTCAGGAAAATTAGAAGTGGAATAAGGAGGATTAACCTTAGGGATTTCTACATATTCAGGCATGAAATTCTGAAAGACTGAAAACTTTTTAGGGAACTCCAACTCTAAATATAACTAGGTTAACTCTTCAATTGATAAGGGCACTACTCCAGGATCATGTTTCAACTGAAACATTTCATTTATGGATTCTGCTGTGATGGAAAATATAATTTCTCTATCTTTGTTTACTATGGTTCTTTGATCGAGAACATAATACATTTGACATAATCTGACCAAGTCCTGGGCTGGATGAGTAACGGGAACTACATACTTGGGCAAATTGGATTCCCAAATAGGTATGTCATCTTGATTTTTATTCAGAAATTTATCATAACACCAGTTATGAATTTCAAGAAGATTGAATTCTACCACTGTATCAACAATATTGTAATCTAAATCAGTGAGAGGAATGTTTTCTTCAGATGAGATTGGAGGTTGAAGGGGTATAACAACTTTAGTTGAATCAGCTGTTAAAGCAGGAGTTGGCTTGTTTATTTTTGATGATTTAGGCTTGGGAAGCTTGGCTATTGCAGGCTTTGAGGCTTTGGGACCTCCAGACTTGGGTGTAACTTGTTTTTTTGTCATTTTTTAGGATAACTAAGAAATATTAAACTGTTTTCTTTAGTTGATTTTCACAAATAGAGAGAAATTGAGCGATTTGTTGGGGGGGAATTATCTTCAAAGGAATTTATTGATCAAACTAGGCTTATCAGGGATTGAATTGGTTTAAGACAGGAAATAAGGTTTCCTGAATGGTAAAATTATGGGAAAAGGGTCTTTTAATCAATCTGTAATACTTTGAACTTATTCTGCATTTGGAATTTATCTTCAAGAGTTAAAATATGTTGAAAATCAAGGAATTTGGCTTTAAAGGGCTTCACAATGGACTTCAGGCTTCTTGGAAAATTTTTGCCAGGTTTTGGTTTGTTTTCAAGCACTTTTAAACTGTTAATTCTCTTTAATTTAGTCTCCTTAGCTCATAGGTTTAGATTTAAAAAATTTTTGCTAGTTAAATACTGAGAAATACCTCTTTTGCAGGTATTTGGTGGTCGAAAAGGGCTTTCTGGTAGCTTCAGCTCGAATTTGGACTTCTACACATAGGATGTCTTCAACCAGCTTCAAAATATAAGGAACTGTGGGCAATTTCAGCTTCAGGGCAAGAAATGGTTTAAACAGAGGCTCAAGATCTTTTAACACATTCGGGCGGAAGTTTAACCAGTCGGGAGGCAAATAATACATAAAACAATGAAATATTAAGGTTTAAACCTTTAACCTTTACCATTTTTTATGTCATTAATTACAGGTCTTAATCAATGGCGGGAGGTAATTGTGCTTTGAATGCAAAAAAAACTAGTTTTTTTCGCGTTCGTTTTGGATGGTAAATGGTTTTGGCCATTTGGAATGCGATCAAATAAAAATGGGACACGTAGCCTTGAGTTGTATTGGAAAACAACTTTTATCACACGATTTTGGAGAAACTTCAGCCGATCACTTTCGAAGCGCGATATTAAACGCACACCATTAGATTGACTCTGATGATGCGAATGGCCAAGATTCCTTTCCAAGCTGCGAGAAAAGGATAGGTGAGAACATAAGCCGTTGATATGAAAAGTTTAGATCTACGGTATAGGTTGAGTGCGACATCGAGAAAGGAATATAGTGGTGGGGTATGTCAACTGATTATCGCGTTAATTTAGGACCATTGGATTTAGAAGTTGATGGTTGATTGGGCGGCTATGGATAACTTGTGAGGGCATCGGGCTAATTTATTTGGAAAATGGATTTATATATATAAACCAAGTTTATATATAAGGTAAAAGCGCATGAGGCAGGTTAATATGTGTTAACCGGGATTTAAGATTAATGTATATAGCGTGTGGCTATCTACAATGGTAGGATAAATTATTCGGGACATGGGATCGGGAAATATAAACATATATAAAACATGTTTAAAGCCTTTTTATATTTTATTTTATTATATAGTTTGTAGACCACGGAGGGGTCCAACAACCATATGGGGCGGGATTATTATATAGTGCTAGTTTAGCCAAAGGGAGTTTATTGTGGGTGTTTATTAAAACATGTGGGATAATAGACTTTGGCTAAAGTTTATAATAGTGGGTTTTTTCAAAGATATTTGAATAAAAAGGAGTTATATTAATAGGAAATGGTCATTTATATAAGGAATTAATAATTAAGTTAGAGTTAATATGACAAAGGGAAAAGTGAATACTCAAAATACATGAATATAACTAATAAAAGTGAAAATTAAAGCAAAGCTTCATTATCATAACTTAATCACTTTATCTTAGGATATAATGTACTTTTGAGGGTTTTTATGCTTTATGAGATGTAGGTAGTTATTCAAATGGGGATTTTAGTATCATTAAGTAAAAATAGAGTCTTTACTTATGAAATTGCATGGTGATGAATGCATGAATGGCAAATGATGAAAATTAGGGATTATTATAGGAATTCAAACATTTTCAACTTAACAGTCATTGAGCCTTGGGTCCGGTCCCAACAGAAGTCACAGAAATGATCCGAGCCTCTTTGATTGAAAGTCTAGAATGCAGAATAAATATATGGGAGGGAAATTAGTTATTGTATCCTGGTGAAAGATATTTATAATGATTTTCCCACCTTCTTCTACCTACCCAATCTTTAATCTAACATTTTTTCCTTCCATTTGTGCAGGTGCATTTGAGCTAGCAACCTTGAACATTTTATTCCTTTGAAAGCAGTAAAAACTATCTAATTCTACCTTATTTCATCCAAGGACCCAGATTAAACTGTTGGGTTTCTTTTTACTCTATACCTATCTACTGAATTGTTAGGATTAAACTATCTAACAATTCTTTATTCTCTATCTAAAACAAGTAAATTGAAACATGATAAGTAAAGATTGAACAATTCAACTCATCATGGATTATGGCATTTATTGACACTCTACCATAATCAACTGCAAAAGTAAAAAGTAGTTGCATTTAGACTTTCACACTTTCATGTTTTATTCATCTTTTCTTTTGGGGTATATCATTTTTTCTAAGTCCTTTGATCTTTCTTTTAGGACTTTTTTACCCTCTTTTTGTTTTTTCTATTTTTTTTACTTTTTACAAAATATGGGAATACAACTTGCAGATGGCAAAGTATGTACATATTTACAAGACTATCATCAGTCAATTCAAAATTATGAATCCTATATTTATAGGTCCCTAACATTTCCAACATTCCTTTTTTTCCTTTGGCTAAATCATTTAGGGCCTTAAAAATGTTACCAAATGTTGCTTCCCCTTTTCTCCTTGAGTCCCCCATATTTTCTACCTCTACTTCCTTTGGTGGGTAATATTATGCCTAACCTCTTTTTTCATAGAAAAATATACCTAAGGCTGAGCCAAGAATGAAGCTCTAATACCAATGTAATATTCCGAATAGAAATAAACAGTAATACAAAGCAACATAAACAAGCCTCTATGACAAATAGAGAGACATCACACAAATAATTCAAATATGGAGAAACAATGAGCCATTTTATTATATAACTAAATTACGAAAATGAGTATCAAGGTGATATGAATGATGACACTTTTGCTTGCACAAGGAAAGTTGGAAATACTCTCAAAAGTGCTCACTGAATGGCTACTCAACCAAGGATTCCGTAATCTCCAAATGTTGTTGCTGCTATTGTCGTGCTGCTGCTACTACTAAAATGGAATAGATCTTTGGGGTTGTTCCCGTGCTCATAAAAATGTGAAACTCTGGGAATGGACTCTCCTCCAATGACCCATAAAATCCTAGAAAGGAATCTCAGAATGGTTGACCCCAGAATTTGACCCTCCTTGGGAAATAATGCTATCCCAGTGAAATACGTTGTCCCTGAATGATCCTCTGCAAATGGTGGCCTCCTTTTGTGTCAAAATGATGAATAGTGAAGGGTTGGTCCCTCCACTCTAACCACGGGCTGCAATCCCTGATAACCCCTCACTCTCGAAACTACCTCAACCACAAACTGCGTGATCCCTCTAAGAGACTACACTATCCAAGAAAATGTGTAATCCTAACTGAATATGTTATGGCTCCCTCTTGCAAAACAATGGATATAACTCCTCACCCGAGTAGGCACTCGAAGTCCCCCAGGGATGAGGTTTGGATCTCTACTTGGAGACACCCAGTCTTCTGAACAACACTTGTAGACTTCGCTCAACAACAAAAGTGTGCTCAATGTCAAAAGACAGAAATTAGAGATGCATAATAGAATGAGAGAATGAGGAGCCTCTTCCCCTTTTTATTCTTTGAGAGCCTTGCTCTCACCCATGCCCCACCAAACTGCGTTGTCCCTCTTGGCCCACGTTTTCCCTCTCTCACTGCGCTGTCATGGGCCCACGCTGCCCACACTACCACTTCCCTCATGCTGCCACTTCATCCTCCTAGGCCCCACACTGCCAAATAATTATATACTCAAGTGAATTTAGGGAATTTTTATTTCCTAAGTGTAGGTTGTGTGTCTCATCACCCACTTTATTAACTAAATTAACTTTAGAAAATCAAACCTGGCCAAAATTAATATTACCAATTAGCTGCTTCTAATTGGGAATATTACAGTAAACATTTAATATTTGACAAGTCCTCATTCTCTCCTACCTAATCAAAATATGATTTGGAATGGGATGCCTTCCCTTTCCCTTTATTTTACTTTCCATCCAAGGCACCATTCTCCTCATCATCATGCTTTGATGAGGATCCATCTCTCATGTTCCGTGGAATATCTTATTGCACCAATTCAGACCACAAATTCTCCCACTTTGGCAGCTTCTCCCTCCCATTTACTGAATCATGGTAGTTGTGACAGCTCTTGGGAAGGCCTAGAAGTTCAAGGCTGACAAGATCATATTCAACAGCTGTAGCACCAACACTTCCAAGCACATCATGACATTGGGTAAACTTGGTCAAGTACTTTGGTATTGTGTCACCCTTCTCCATCTTGATTTTCTTGAGCTTTTCCTTCATTGTTAGCTTCTTGTGTTCACTATTGTTTAGAAAAAAATCTGTTAAGGCCTTCCACATTTCATATGGAGTTTCCTTTCCATGAATATTTGATACAATATGATCCCAATCTCCTTCTAGTATAATTATTCTATCCTTTGCTACACACTTCTTCCACTCTTCTAGGTCTTGTGCATTGGTTGGAGTGCGCTTTAGGATGTCCTTGTCAATGAAAAACTTCAATACATTGTCTTCCAAGACTACTTCCATATGGTCTCTCCAGGAAATGTAATTATAGCTACCCTCAGGGGCATGTTCGAGCGTCAGACCATAGAATGCCATACTGATCCTGCTGCTAGCTCTTGAATATTGGCTCTGCAAAAAATTTTCATCATGCAAGTAAAAAATCATATTATTCTCTTCGATAGTGATTCATGCCTTGATACCATGTAGAAAATACACATAGATTCAAATTGATAATTGTATTATGCTAAAAAAATATACTTGAATCTTCTCTACCAATTGCGGAAACCAATTACGATCGTGAAATCACAAAACATGAAAGAGAAATAATTTCAATCACACATTACACAAATATTTCCTGGGGAAAGCCTCAGCTAAAAACCTCGCTATCTATATATTTCATAAGTAAAAAAATATGAGAAGAATACATTGCTTTTCTCCAAGCATAAAAACCTTTGCACTATCTCTATCTGTCTCACTGCTTCCTAGACAAGCCTTGGCTAATACTTAACCAGTTTTCTGCCCTCCAGGATCCCTATTTCCTTGCATTTTTTCCTTGGGTGATTAGCCCCTATTAATTATGTAAATTCCTAATATGAATTAAGCAATACATCTAGGGCCTTCCTATCACTACATACACCACATGTGAAATTTGGATGATTATACAACTGACAGTACACTTCCCTTGAACTCCTACATCTACTATATTATTCTCAGAAGTGATATACATTATTTATTTTTTAGTGAATCATCAATTATCTCATTTATCACTAGATCTGGTTCAAGTCCAAGTTCCACTCTTTCAGCTCTCACTAGTTCCTCCATCAGTTAGAACTAGTTAAACTTATTTTAACTCAGATAAACTGAGTTGATTAATTACAACTCAAATTAAACTCAACTAGGGCTCCTAGAATGTATGAGACACTCTACATGAATCAATTTATAACCTCAAATCAAATTAACTAAACCAACTAAGTCGTGCTAACTTATTTAACTCATACAAGTTGTCTTTTGATGTGGAATTACAATTTTATTCTAATTTAATTCAAGGGAAAATTAAATTAGAATATTTCTTGGTTCCATTTTCAACAATTTTATGAGCAAGGGGCTTACCTCACACATCACCTCAACAGGATCCGAGGGAGCTCTAATTTTTATTATCAGAGAGACGAAAAACTTTCCATCTATTGTCATCAAAATTTTCATCTGACATTCAAACAAAAATTCATGAAAAAACAAGGCTTGGGAACCCCCTCTCCTCCATACCCTTTATGCAATGAGGACCAACTGGATAAGGAAAATTTCCATGATCTTATTGGATGAAGAAGACACAGTGGCATAATGACGGAAGCATGATATAGACCAATGGGAACGTAAAACATGGTACACATTTTTGACATTTTCAGGTGGCCAAGTGAGCCAAAAATAAGTAATGCATGACACCACTTAACTAGTGACACGTGGTAGAGGAGTACAGGTGGCATCATCATTGTAGATGCATCATCTAGACAATTTACTGATTGGTTAGTGTGTGTAAATTTGAAGGCCCCACAAGAAATGTCATCTTGGTCCCTAGAAGTCCAGGCACCACAACAATTTATAAACAAGAAGAAAGTTTTATCTCATGGTTAACAAGGAACAAGGATGAGCTGACAAGTGCAGGTGGTAGTATCGAAAGACGTGGACCAATCAAAATTATGTAGTAGAAGCACAGTGGATCCTAGTGGACACACAACCCAGGAGGATTGAACCCGAATGATTTCTATCGCAACACAAAGTTTTATTCCCAGGAAAATAAAGTTGGGGGATAATGTCTCTCCTCCAAGTCTTGGTTCTGTGGATGTAATGTGACTGAGGGTGCAAACATCCGTTATGAACATGTCACAACTTTGGCTATTTTTCGCCATATTTGGTGGTTCATCCAAAACTGGAAAAGTGCTAAAATCCTAGATAAAGTGCATGAACAAGTTGGAATTTTTTTTGGTGGAATCAGACAAATTTGGCAGTTTTGGCCAAATATAACAGTTTGAAAAGTTTAGAATTGAAGATAAAATTCCAACTAAACCTTGATATTTTCCAAAATTGTAATTTTGGGAAGTTTAGCTCATTTTTTCTCACAAAGATAAGAGAGTAAATATTGAAGAATTCAACAACACATCTACAAGACTCTGACATTTTTTTTTTTTTTTTTGTAAGTTCAGCATTGGTGAGGCTACATAATGGTCATGTCTAAGAATAGCACCCAAATAGGGCGTGGAATTTAAATGATGACTTAACATATAATATTTCCTTAAAAATGCACCCGATTACCTTGTGTTCAAGACCCCATGGACAAGACCTGAAAAAATTGATACATAAGAAAATATGAATTTATGCATGGTAAAAATCTAAAGTTAAATAAAGTTCTAAAACTAAAAATATATCTACTGAATTCTTTATAAGAAGAATCAAACAACCAATTTAATGGTTCCTAGCGCAACAAGATGCATATTGTAGTATGCATTAGGGGTGAATCAAATATCACATTTGGTATCTAAAAGGTGTTTTAGAATGCAAAGAATTTATTAGTGATATTGGTGATATTGATGATGATGTTGTTTCTGGTGTATGTAGTAGAGGTTATAAATAAGTGAAGAGAATTTGTTGAAGGTGTCTTTATGGTGGAAAAATTGTTGAGATAAGTGATTGAGGTATGTTAAAGAGATAGGGAAAATTATGTTTGAAGCAAGAAAGTCTTATGGATATAAGTTTTAAAATAGTATGAAATATGGATCAACATGGCTAGTAAGTGGTAGCTTGCACTTCAATGGTTGTATCTCCTTCCAATAGTGGTTGGTAAAAAAATAGGAGTCAAAGCTCCATTCAGTAGAAGATGATAAATTAGTGGTAGTAGTCCCTTTCAATAACAACTGATAAATTGAAGAGGAGCTTCCTTTCAATAGTAGCTGATAAAAATAGGGGTATTAGTTCCTTTCAGTAGTAACTAATAAATTTGGGAGTGATATTTTCCTTCATGTTGAAACCTAATAAACCTATAAGTATAAGCTTGCAGGGAAGTGATGTAAAACCTAGTTGTAGCTTGCCTTGGATGAAGGAATGAAGAAGAAGATTTTTGTTTTTATATGTTGCATATGTGTATGATAATGATTATGTTGTTATGTGTTGCACATGATTGATTTATAATGTTTCTTACATGAATGGTTTTAAAGTAGATTGAAACGTTTAATTTGGAAATAGTTGTATAATTTGGTTATACTACTGATTCACCCCCCTTCTCAGTAGTGTCCTATTTTTTAACAATATGAACAAATATTATTTTATTTCCAAGTGAAGGCCTAGGATCTAGTGTAATTTTCATCATAGCATGTCTTAATGTAACTCATCCACCTCCTTTGACTTAGAAACCCATTCTTAAATGCATGTAAAGAGTGGTGATGAAGTCTACTTATGAAAGCATGGAAATAATATAATCTATTTGAAAAAGTGTAAATATTCCTTCATTTTCTTACCTCATGGAAAATCAATTTCATTTTTTTCATGGTTCTTCTTAATCTCACGATTCTCATATTGATTGTCTCCATAAGGCTTCTCATGCTACCTTCTCCATTGGTCACTCATATCCAAATCTAAAAGTGATAAATATTAAAATTGTGAAGATAGATTTGTATACCTTGGATGAGAGATTGATAGGGATATAAATGAATATAAAGTAATGGAAATTGAAGAAGCCTCCAAGAAAAACTTATTTATACCCATTGTCTACATGTTTTCTCAAATTTTCTCTTTTGGGATATTCTTTGATGTCATTCAACAAATTGGACTCTTTCTTCCTTTACTAAAGAGAACTAGAGAGGAAGAAGATTCCAAAGTCATTGTTGAGAAGACAAAGAAAATACCATTCTTTGTGTCATGCAAGGTAGCTGAATTAAGTTCCATGGTTGATTAATGGGTCGATGAGATTGCTAGAGCACTTTGTGGTAAGAATATTGGTTAAATCATACAAGCAATTAGGTTGGATTGAGTGGGCTATAAGCATATATATTAGTTCATTAACCCTATACGAAAACTTGTGGATGGTAATTTGATACAAAATGAGTCTCGATAAGTGAATATTATAGGACTTCACACTTGTGAATGAAATTAGAAATTAATGAAGGTTATACAAATTATTGATTACAATGAAAATGTAAAATTAAATGAGATAAAAGAGAGAATTTAAAGAAAAAATATAATAGGAGAGAAAATATTGAGGTCTCCACTTCACCCAAACGTTGAAATGGAACCAAGAAATGGAACCCAAAGGGGGCTTCTAATTTAATTTTCCCTTAATTAAATTGGAAGAGAAATTGTAATTTCTTCTCATGACAACTTGTATTAGTTAACTAAGTCAGAAAGACTAATTTAGCTTAGGAAATTCAAGTTGAGGGTCAGAGAGGAGGCATGTGGATTTCTCCCATGATTTTAGGGGGTCGAGTTATAATTATTTGTGAGTTATAATTGGTTAACTTAGGAAATTGAGTTAAAATCAGTTTAACTAGTTCTAACTATGAGATGCGCTAGTGAGACGTATAGTGAATTAAATCTGATTTAATTCAAAAGTAGTGTTCAACCAGTTAACTAATAATTCGCTATAAATAGTTGTTGCATGTCAATTCTAAGGAAGGCATTTTTGAGACTGAGGTTAAAGGGATGATAACTAACATGTGTATAATTAGAAAATTGTATAGGTCAGTTATAGAGTTAGGAGGAAACCCATGATGCATTGTGTAATCAATTCCAAGGAATTTCCTATTTAATAGGGTGATGGTTCCTCTAGGAATGCATGAGAAAGGATAGCTGAGAAGAGGCTGATAATTGGTTAAGTATTTTACTGATTTTTCCTGGATCAGAGTGAGACGGTTGGAAGACTGCATGAGTTTCTCGGTGAAATAAAAAATTGTATTGTTTCATTGTCTTAACTTTGTATAATATATAGATACCGAGGTTTTAGGAAGTGTGATTTCCCGATATATATATTGTGTTGTGTGATTAATTGTTTCTTTCTCTTACCTGTTATGTGATTCTGTGACCGTGTTTTGTTTTCGCAAATTGTATAAGGATTCAATATTTTTTTTTAGTACATTACAGGATCATATTGAATCTTGTTGTTATATTTTATACATTTTATCATAGCATCAAGAATCACAATAGAAGAGAAGAACATATTTTGTTTTGAACATGTTTGAATTTGCAGTTTTACTCTTCAAGACGCAACATAAGATCAAGATGTATTTCAATTTATTGAGACTCGAATATGCCCTTGAGGGAAATTCAAATTACATAGCATGGAAGGACAAGATGGAGGCAGTTCTCAAGGAAAATAGACTGAAGGCATTCATTTACACTAATATTCCTCAGCTTGCAGCAACAAATGCTCAACATCTTGATGCATGGAAGAATAATGTAGCAAAGGCGAGACGGATCTTGTTACAGGGAGTTCGAGATCATATCATCTCGAGTCTACATGGGAAGGTGACTCCATGCGCTATGTGGAAGGCCTTGATAGATTTTTTTCAGAATAGTAGCGACCACTAGAAGATGGCGCTAAAAGAAAAGCTCAGAAAGATCAAATGGAGAAGGGTGACATGACCCAAAAATACTTGATGAAGCTCACTTAGTGTCAAGATGATCTTGGAAGTGTTGGGATAACTATTGCATCAGATGATTTGGTGTAGCTAGATCTTATGGGACTTCCCAAGAGTTGACATAGCTACCAAGACTCTGTGAATGAGATGAAGAAGCTACCAGACTAGGAGCGATTGTGGTCTGACTTGGTACAGGAAGAAATTTAACAGAGTAGCAGAGATGGATCCTCATCAAAGATTGATGATGAGGAGAATTGTGCCTTAGTTGGAACGGTGAAGAAAGGGAAAGGGAAGGTGTCCCATTCCAAATCAGAGTCTGGCAAGGTAGGAAAGAAGTGATACTTTTCAAATGTAGAATGTTTCAATTGCTATCAACATGGACACTATGCCACAAATTGTCCACAAAAGAAGACCAAAAAAAAGGTCTCAGGAGGAGCAATAGGTGAAGCACTTGCTTCAAATTTTTATTTGTATTTCACTCTCATCCCATGCATGTTGTCATTGATGATGGGTTCTATGTGGTACTTGTATAGTGTAGCTTCATTAAATATGACCAACAACAAATAATTCTTCAGTATCTTGGAGGAGAAGGATCTCCAGATGCACATCGAGATGGGTGATGATAGGAGGTATAGCATTACCAGTTTAGGTACAGTTACCTTTCATAGGGAGTCAAGTGATCCACTCAAAATAAAAGGTTTCATGTATGTTCCTGGTTTAAAGAAGAATTTGGTTTTTTTTTCTATGTTGGAATATCATGGATATGATGTGATCTTTAGTGAAGGAAAGGTGTTCCTTCATCAAAAATCCATGGAATAGGTAAAAAGGAATGGGGTTCGAGTAAAGAACCTCTAAAAACTGGATGTAGAAGACTATGCAGCAATGAGCATGAAAGAATGGAAGGTAGAGAGCTAAGACATCAATGAGTTATGGCATAGGAGTTTAGGCCATATACACCACAACACTTTGAAGATCATGCGGTTTGTCTATACAGACTTCCAAAGGGTGAAATTATATAGAGAGATACATGCAAATGGTTTACACGTGGGAAGTATACCAAAGCCACCTTTCACGATTAGGAAGGTTGAGCAAAGGTGATCCTTGAGAGAGTTCACTGAGATGTGTGTGGGCCTTTCTCGATAGCTTCCACAATAAATCATAGCTATTATGTGATTTTGTTGATGATTTTTTAATAAAGTGTTGGATTTTATTCATGCAGAAGAAATATTAGCCATTCTCCAAATTTTATGAGTTCAAGGCACTTGTAGAGAAATATACAAGAAATAAGGTGAAGGTTCTGAGGAGAGAAAATGGTGGGGAATACATCTCTAATGAATTCAAGAAATTTTGTGCCTTATAAGGAAATCGAAGAGAATTGATAGCACCACATAACCCACAATAGTATGGGGCTGCAGAAAGAAAGAACGGAACTATTGTGGGAGCAACATGAGCTATGTTGCTTGATCAGGGCCTACCGTTGCATTTGTGGGCGGAAGCATTTAATACAACAATATTTTTGCAGAAAAAAAGTACTTTTCAGATACTTGGGATGAGTACACCATAGAATTATTTTTTAGTTAAGAGACTGAATGTGTCATATTTGAAAATTTTTGGTTCATCTATTTATTTCCGTGTGACCAAATATTCCAGGACGAATATAGAGTCAACAACAGAGTTGGAGATATTTTTGGGGTACACTGACACACCTCATAACTATTGGGTTTACTTTCTAGCACACATGATAATAGTGGTCAGAAGAGATGTGAGATTTTACGAAGAGAAATCAATGTGAACTTCCCTTGAGAGGGATATTGAGTTGCATGCAGTTGAGGAGCTCTTGGCTCTAAATGATGAACCTCAAGATGTGGATAAATGAAATGCAAAGGAACAAAGAGTGGTAGAAACCAATCATGTAGAGCCATCTACTAGATATGGAAGAAAGCACACCAGGGAGGCTGACAAATTATTGCTAGATGCGAGAGAGGATGTGGGAGAATCCACATCACAACACAGTCAGAGAATTTACCCAGAGTGGTACACTGGATACATGGCTCTCATGAGAAATGGTATTGAGATAGAACCATCCTCATTTTAGGAAGCAGTGCAACAACCAGCATGGGTTGATGCCATGGTTGAGGAGTATGACTCCATTATCAGAAAATGTGCATGGAAAGTTATACCAAGACCAGTGGGGAAGTCAGTTATAGGATCTAGGTGGGTCTAAAAGGTGAAGCAAGAAGCATATGGGAGTGTGGAGAAGCACAAGGCCATATTTGTGGCTAGAGGGTCGTCTCAAGTGGAGGGGATTGACTATGATGATAATTTTCCACCAGTCTCAAGGTACTCATCTATTAGATCCATCCTTGCACTCTTGGCACAGATGGGATGGAAGATACATCCGAATGGATGTAAATACAAATTTTATTAATGGAGTTATTTAGGAAGATGTGTACATTGAGGATATGGAAGGTTTTGATACATTAGATAGGGATTCCCATGTGTGCGGACTCAAGAGAGCACACTATATGGGCTGAAGCAAGCACCTCATGCTTGGTACACCAAGATCGACAAATATTTCTCCGAATTGGGATTCACCAAGAGTGACATTAGGATAATTTTGAGGTCTAAAATGGTCCTCCTAAGAAAAATATACAACCAAAATAAACTTTATAAGAACCAATAGGATTCAAGATGATGATGTCAACCATGGGGGATGATTCACCATTTTTTAAGTAAAAGGGTAAAAACATTAAAAATAAAAAAAATAATAAAACTATTTTTTCAACTCATATTTTCAACTTATCTCCCAAATTTTTTACTCAAATTTCAAGAAAGAGTACTCGTTGGATGCAAATTTAATTCCTCATCCAAGGAGTACCCATGTTTCACACTTTCGATGCACCCTACTACACAAAAAATGAGAATTACATGAAAAAACATGATTGTAAACATGTTTTTCATGTATTTCTCATTTTTCATGTAGCAGGGTCCATCAAAAGTATTCAACATGGGTACTCCTTGGATGAGGATTTAAATTTTGTATCCAATGAGTACTTCACTCAAAATTTGAGTAAAAACTTTGGGAGATAAGTTGAAAATACGAGTCGAAAAAAGTAGTTTTTTCTTTTTTCCCTCTAAAATTTGATGATGTAATCAAATCTTATTTTATTATTTCCATTATTATTTTATAATTTCCTTAGGAGGCCCATTTTAGACCTCAAAATTCCCCTAATGAGTGGATGATAACCTATATCATATTGTGGTTGATGGTAATCTTTTGATTATTATACTTTATGTCGACGATCTGATACTAACAGGTGATGAGCAACTCATAAAGTATTTCAAAGACGTTCTTGCAAGATAATTTGATATGAAGGACATGGGGCTCTTGCACTATTTCCTGGGATTGGAAATATGACAAAGAGATGCAGAGTTATTTGTATCTCAGGGAATGTATGCCGAAGAGATTCTGAGGAAGTTCCACATGGAGGGAGGAAAACCCATGGAGACTCCTCTCAATAGTACAAAATGGCTAATTAGTTACTAAAAAAATGACTAAATTTTGCATATAAACGACTATTTTTCGGTCGATGACCAATAGTAGCTAATTTACAGTATCTTATAACGCGACCAACTTTTGGTCATTTTTAACATAGTCATTAATTGGTTATCTCAATTTTGTGGTCTAGTTTTATATCTGGTCATTAATTTGGTCACTGATTTAGTCACTGATTTAGTCATTAATTTAGTCATTGATTTAATCATTAATTTAGTCATTGATTTGGTCATTAATTTGGTCATTGATTTAGCCATTGATTTAATCTTTGATTTTGTCATTAATTGTCACAATTAATGACCAAATATATTACTATATGATGACCCAAGAAAACCATTTAATGACCAAATAAATATTACCAAAATGTTGGTTGTGTTATAAGATATTGTAAATTAGCTACTAATAGTCATATATATGCAAATTTTAGTCATAGTTTGAAACCAATTAATGACTGAAGAAATATGACTAAATTTTAGTCATGTTATAAGATACTGTAAATTAGCTACTAATAGTCGTATATATGCAAAATTTAGTTGTCATTTGTAGTCACAAAATTATCATTTGCAATAGTCATTTATTCATTATATAAACGGATAATTTAGTAGTTTATATTCATTTCATTTACTTTCATTAATAATCATTATAAATGACTAATTTAGTCGTATATTCATTTTATTTGTGTTCATCATTAATCAATATAAACTATTAATTTAGTAGTTTTAAATTGATTTTGTGATCATTATTAATCAACATAAATTAATTTGTATGATTTTAAAAATGTCATACAATGTGCATGTTCATCAAATATGAAAAAAAAAAGTCACATATTTTAATTACAATACTAAACAATATCAAGTGCAACTATAAATAATTTCAACCACATAAATTATATTATATAAAATGTTAAAGTATTACAATATGATTTTCCAACTTAATATTGGTTGGACTACAATTTACACATGAAATGATGTTTCATCACTTCAAACATTATCGTTGTATTTTCAAGGCATTGTAGGTGAATTCACCAACTCTGAAGACTTGAGCATCAGTCTTTATATGTGTGTCTTATGTGGGATATGGGCTCTAAGAGTATCACCAGACCAGTTCTCCTCTCTCTCTTTTTGCATTTGTTGCTCCAATGTTATTGCTCCTCTCTTTTTCCAATTCATGCTTCTTACCATCAATACTAAGTTCATTCTCTGAAAACAAAAAAAGATACAATGCAGAGTGTAAAACATGAAAGACAATAACACTAGAATATAAACTAAATTAGACTATAAATAATTTATACAACATATACCTCAACATCAGCAATGCCAAAGCCATTTTTCTCCATACAAGTAAGAAACTCAAACAAATTATCTTCATTGGGGCGATAATTGCCACTATAATGTGGCCAGATAACCTTTATAAACAAAGCAAATAAAATATCACCATATATAGAAAAGAACACCTTAGTGACTTAGTATTCAACTTTCAAGGAAATCTTAGGAACAATCATGTCAACTAAGTTATATGTTAAAAACCTCAAGTTGTAGATTACTTGTGAAAACAAATAATTTGAGGTGTGATGTTTAATCCCTGTCATTTTATTCACAACAACATTTCATTTTCTAACACATGAACTTAGTCAAGTATATAAACAACATGTACTCAAATAACAACATGAAAGTAGCTTTTTTTGATAGTCATGAAAATATTTTAACACAAAGTAGCTATAAGGATTCCAATCAATATAATGTAATACTAATTTAATCTTCAAGCTTTGGTTTTTGTTTAAATGGACATGGTACTAAGTATTTTCAATTTCATAGTTAAAAGACAAAATAAAATCAAAATAAACGTCCTAAATACAATCAAACAATAAAGAGAGGATATCATGGAATGGAAATTGTAATTATAAAAAAATTGTTTACCTATCCACTGATGTCATGTCTGGCACTCCTATAGCATTTTCTTGCTGAAAATAACAATGAAGTGAAATAATCACAACATTAAAAACCATAGGGATTCCTACTAGAAACATTTCCAAAGTCGATGGCTTAGGTGTCTAATCGATCTCTAACAGTGAATGAACCATATCAAAGACGTGATATGCATCATCTCCCCATCCTTTTTCCAATCACATTCCCTGTAATTTGCCCACCGCGGAGTCAAGTAACAATCAAACAAATAAATTGACATTTTCTTTTATCTTTTATATCTAGAAAATTTGAATCTGATCTGTTTCATGAACATATTAATTCATATTTAAAGCCTTCCTAACATATGAGAAAGTATCAATCAAATAGGACATCAGAAAAATCGACCTCAATGATGTCCTCAAACAATTTCTACAATATCAATATTTTTCTTATTGTGATATCTTAGGTATAAAAAAGAACATATCTACAAAAGAAAAATGCATATATTGCTTATGGTCAAACTTTGTATATGGTGTATTTTTAAGCAGTTTTTAAAGATGTTCCTCCACCTTTACCAAAGTGAATTGTAGCTTGGATAAACTGTGTATCCTTTCATTGAGCATCAATTTCTGCAAGATAAATGTCACACATTATTATTTCCCATTTCTCAACATGCTACATATGATAAATTGAAATTCACATAAAACCAAGAACAAACTCTATTCTAACCAAAACAAACAAACAAACAGTGTCTCTAATAAAACTTCATTATAATATTAGAAAATGAAAAGAGAGTGGACCATTTTTTTTGTTTTACTTTGCCTATTTTTGTTATGAAAGTGCTCAAGCTTCAAGAACCAATAAATGTGAGGGAAGTCATAAATGTGAAAAAAAATATGTTGACTTAATTTGTAGACTTCTTCAAAATGATTTAAATGATGCCATTTTCGGATGTGGTAAATCTCATAATAAGAAATGGCATGTATTATAATAAATTAAATTGCAATGACTACCATGGGCATCCACGGGTTATAGGTCCTCAGTAGGTTAATCTTGATGATGAAAGAGAGATGGCAACAATAAGTATGGGTGGTCCTAGTTTGTATGGTGGATATCTTCAAACCAAGGTCGTCATCTCAATGAACCTAGTTTCTGACATGGTAAACATGGATCTAGTCTTCACCCCATTTCATTCCATCATACTTTGTCAAGACTCAAGAGGACATAATGGTCCTTCAACTTATAATAGGGTTTCTTTTGAGGTTATAAATAAAGCTTATCCAAATAAAATGGATTTTTAGGCTCCAAGAGATATGGATAATTTAAATGATAACAATTATATGTTTTTTTTCCCAAGATTCAAATTTAGGGAAACATTTTGTGGATTTTACTAATAAATAGAATGAGATAAATAATCCATGATGAGAATCTACTAGTCATTGTGATTATGGAAATACATGGAGATTATAAGACTATTTAGGTTCAAATCAAAGATGGTGTTGATTCTTGTAGCTCCTCCGTTGTTGGTAGTTTTTAATGTAGGAATTTCAATTCTTCAAGGGTTGGGTCCTTCAGCATAATTGCATCTACCTTGGTCATATCACCCAAATTCAAAAAATAATCAACAAAGAGTAAATATGTCAAGTTTAGATCAAACCCTATTTGTATAGTTGCCAAGCTTATAGTTGTTTTTTACTCTATTATAACTCTGTTGAGACCTCCTACTCTATAGTAAAAAATGGAAGAGGAACCATTATTCATACCTACCCATGGTCTCATGTAGGCATGATAGAAGAATAGATTGAGCCATTAATTATAATTACACATATATTGAGGAAAGACAATTCATTATCTAGTTAACCAATTGCACATTGAACCCTATATGGATGAGTAGCTCTAAATAAAGCCAGTTTTCTCTATCATATGCCTTGGAAAGACAAACTAACATTGCTTGTAATTTTTTTGGTTTCATGTTATAAATTCCTTCTTGGGAAAATCCTATTTTTTAATGGATTTGTTTCCCAGGAAGGATGCAAAATTGTTCTAATGACATGGAATTAGTTTAGTGAATTTTGACCCTACATGACCAAGGAACTCAAGAGCCTTGGTCACATCAACAATAGCATCCTCTAATGAAAATAGTACAGTCTCCAACCTAGAAACATAAAAATTATATATAGTTATAGTTCATAATTGCGAATGACCATAGAGTGTAGTAGTCCTTAAGTAAATTAAAAATTGAATAAGGAAAAACACAAAATTTCACATTACCCTTCAGTAAGATGTCTTTGATTTAGTAAGAAAGGCTCGGACTTGCATAAATGTGTAAATAGATTCCCCAAAAGATCAATTTCAACATCTTTCCTGAAAAAAAAGAATATAATATCCAAAGCTAAACCATAGTTGAATGGAACAATGGTTCTTTGAGGTCATCTACACAAAAAATTGCCTCCTTCAAATCTCTCACAGTAGATGGTATGTCATGCAAAATTAAGAAAAAGTCAGGAAAACTTGTTGAATTCTCTAAAAGACATAATTAAAATGCATAGAAGCTTTGTAAAGGAAATGCACCTGTAATATTCTTTGATTGCCATTTCATCCTTTTTCCTAAGTTGAACCTCAATGAGTTGTGAACTCAAAGTTCTTTGAGAATAATGTTCTTACAATTGAAATTCAACATTTATAGTCTTCCCACCTTTGTCACCTTATGAGTATGAATTATTAAACTCTCTTATGCCATTATCCAAAAAATTTCTTTCCTAGACACATGATTTTGCAAATAAAGGCTTTTATGCAGTATAAGTCCTTGTCAAAATTTCATCTCTCATACCAACTAGCATCTGGTTAGAACTGGAACCTGAAATCGGACCTGCACCTCTTTTTCTATTACTCAGGATGTGAATGGTGGAATATCTACTAGAGCACTCTTAGCATATGGCAGAGGCTGAGCCCTCCCTCTTATTCCCTTGCCAAGACCTCCCTTAGGACCAAGATTCAAGAGGCCATCATCAGAAGCTCTGAGTGTTGAAGGGCTTTGCATAGACTGATTTTCAAATTGAGCCATATCCAAAATTCGAGCATCTTGACTGGTGAATCCATAGTTACGTGATCCCATATGGAGTTGTGGCCCTTTAATCCCACCCATATGTGGAAGTGAACCTGTATGTGCACCTGCCATGTAAGTTGGCATCACAGGTCCTCTCCCACCATGAAAAAGTGGTGTCACAAGTCTCCGACCTAAATGTCCCATATTGGTACCTCGAGAGTGGCCTCCCTGTCCATGTAGTTCTTGCACAGCATCCCGATGCACTTCCTCTATTTTCTTGGGGCCCTCAACTTTCTTCCTTTGTTGCCATCCATTCCTCCTCGAATCATTCAGATCCTTCAACATGAACCTCAGCCTAGAAGGAAGCCCTTGGTTATTGGACATTTTTTTCATCTTATCAAAGTAAGCATCAATATGTTCCTTGGACTTTTAATGGTCAATCATATGACCAATAGTGCTCATCAATTTTCACAAATGTTAAACATTTTCCTCCTCTAGATGTTGAAATTCACCAATTAATTTCTTGATGCATGCATGCATAATTCTTTCAGTCAACATACTTTCTTTATAAATCTCGCCAATAGACCTTATATTTCCTAGCATTCGTCATCATGTTGCAGCCTTCTCCCGTCTTTCTTCTGCTGAAAGGATTTTTTCACCATGTTCTTCTGCTTTCTCAGCCCTTGCCTTTTCCCTTTCATCCTTTTCAAATTCTTCCTGTCATTTTTTGAAAAGAACTCGCTTGAAAAAAACCTTCTCAGTATCTTCATATAATTCTCGTGTTCTTGCAGGAAGCTGCAAAATGAATTTTGCATACATTTCACAAAAAGCCCACTCCATCAAGGCTTTGTCAAATATTTGAATATTATACCATGAATACATGATACAAAGTCAATTTTCACTTCTTTGACCTGTTCAAAAAGTTTCTCAAAGTTTTTGGGCATTAATTTATTGAGGATGGATTTAATTTGTCTTTGTTTCAACTGATCCTCATCATAAACCTTGCCCAATTCATATCGGTTCTCTGATATATTAACTGTGGGAAGAGAAGGATGTGGAGGAGGAATCAAACCCTTCTTTGAACCAAAATCATGCTACCACCTATCAACATCATAATTATTTCTCATTAGTCCAACTTGTGGCAGTGGTGCTTGCACATAAGGCCCTCCAGGAAGGATAACATTCATACTCATTTGTGTTGCACAGGTATTTTTTGTAAAGCTAGTATTATAACCTTGGCCAAGTCAAAACACAACAGAGGAACCACTAATATCCATATCGATCCACATATCGCAACCATCAACAAAATCATCCACCAGCTTGGCCCATTTATCATGATCCAAACTGGCCATGAATGGATTGTAGCCAGTTTATTTTGTCCTATTAATGGGCGTGAATCATTTGATATGCTGGTTTTTGTCTTTAAAGGTTGATGAAAAGTAGATGAAATTTTCCCTTATGACCCAGCTAACATCGATGAGTGGAAATTCATTGGGCGTGAACCACTTAAAGAAACAGAACCTGAAAGTGGAGGTTCGTATGTAAGCATTCTTGCTAATGGAGAAATGGAATCTTTAACTGAAGACACAACATAAAAGATCAAAGAAATGAAATAAAATCATTATGGAAAGAAATATGAAAAAATTGCTCATTTTTTGGATATCATATATGCTCCAAGTATGGGCACAAACATGAGATTTGAAATTCCAGCTCTCTAGGATCTTGTCAATTTGGTAAACCAAAAATATGTCAAAAAACTAAATATTTTGCGGGATTCAAAAATTGTTGTGGATTGAGTCTACGAAAAAGTCAGCATAGTGGCCCCTCATTTGGCTCACATTTTTCAAGCTATCAAACATTTCAACAACAAGTTGGATTGGTTCTCTTGTGGCCATATATACCATGAACTCAATACCCTAGCAAACAAGCTCTCCAACTTATTCCACAAGTGCTAGAATACCAAGAGTATACGAATAACAATTTTGTGCGGGTTGTTGAATTCGATATCTAGTTTTTTTTCTTGCTTATTACTATATTTTGTGATGATATATGTAAACGATCCAATGATATTATCCGAAAAAAGATAGAGATTTTTTCTCGCTTTTAAAATCTCGCACAATATATAATTGGAACAAACTTTTATTACTAGAAATCAATCAATTAATTCTACATACCATTAAAAGTGGTAAAAGCTCTATAACCTTTGATCACCTTGAACATCAAGCACACTAAGAACCTCGACAATGGGGTTCTAATAACATCGCCAAAGATCCAAAATTGACAAAGAACAATTTAATGAGTATTGATTAGTCAAAATAAACATGTGGATCAACTACTCATGTCGAAATGATGGTATATTGGATTAGGTGTGGGTTGCACTTGCATTTGAAAGAGTGAACACAATGTGGATAAAGAAAATTGACTACACTAGGAACCTCGACAATGGGGTTCTAATAACATGGCCAAAAATCCAAAATTGACAAAGTACAATTTAATGAGCATTGATTAGTCAAAAGTACAATGTGGATCAACGACTCGTGTCGAAATGATGGTATATTGGACTAGGCAAGGGTTGCAATGGCGTTGGAAAGAGTGAACACAATGTGAATAAAGAGTCACTTGGAGAAGGAATACAAGGAATCGCAGTCTTGTTTTCACATATAGGGATGGTGAAACAAGCAAGTAGAAGTGTTTGCGACACCATAAAAATTGGCAACTCATTATTTCTAAGAGACATCCAAAAGAGTCATCCAAAAGTGCATTTTTTTTATAGGGAGAATGCTTAAAATTTTCCTTTTGGAAAATAAATCCTTCACATTAGGGAAAATTTTCCATCTACATTTCCCACAGAGATATGTAGAGAAATGTTTCTTCAATCGTCCCAAAAAATGGGAAAAATAAAAAACCCTTTTGGGAAGATGCATTTCCCTTTATGTTTCATCGCATTTCCCAAAAGAGATAAGTGGAAAAATGTTTCTTGGAGCATCCTACAATAAAAATACATCTTGGGAACATGGGAAACATGGAGGTTCCCCCTCCCACCCTAAGGGACACATCCCCGTAGAACAGTGGTTTTTTCATTCATTTAGTGGCATTTCTAAGTCATCATTGCTCATTTGTTTATGAATACAAATTTTATCATATACTACTATGTTGAATGGTAAGCATGTGTAAAAGCCCTATAAAAAGAGGATAGAATCAAGGCCAAGGCCTCACAATTGGGACTAAACTTTCATAGTTGCAATATAAGCATGCAGACAATAGCACAATGGAAATTCATTATAATACAGAGACCTTACAAAACCATATTTTCTTGATGATCAGAGAGGCTTTGGTATTTCACCAAGTAGAGCATATATTGTCATCTATCGTTAAGGTACATCTATAATACATCATTTACAGATACTTCCAAAATTTTTCCTTGGAAAGATTACTTTTATTTTAACAATCAAAGAACTTCTATAAAATTAATTGTTGACTAGTGTAAAAACATAGCTATGAAAGAATGGAAAGGTGTTGTGGGCTATATCTAACATGCAGAAATCAAGAACTGAATAAGTAGGAAGTGATGTTATCCCAAATCATGGTGTAAACTGACTAGTATTAAACTTTTTCCACTTCATACCATCACACTAGTGTGTTTGTAGAAAAAAATTGGTAATGTTGAAGGTATAACTACGACAATGTAAAATAAAATATCCACGGCGCAAAATTTTCAGTTTGAACCATAGATATGAACTTAAAACACATTTTGGATAAGAAGTAAATACTTGTTCAAATGCTGAGCAAAATTCTAGAAACTGCAATGCTGATCCAACATCATTTGACGAAAATTCTATGCCCGCAATCAACTGCATTGGCTTCCCTTGAGGCAAAATTATTTCATCCATCTCTTTCTTGTCTTTGCATTTCTTCTTCTTCAAATTAACTTTTTCTTCACTGAAAATCAGATACATAAATAGGCTGATCATTGATCCCCTTGATATCTTGATCCATGTCAGACTGGTTTTTGGTGGTTTGCACCATACACCATGGAATGCCACATATGCATTTAACACCAAATTTAACTTTTTTTACTAAATCCGCTTTTACTCCAGAAAATATAGCACCAATTGAGTATCCCACATTATCCCCACATTTTCACCACTTTTACACTACTATTTAAAAAATAAAGATTTTTCAAATCATTTACAAATAGTGGTGCTAATGTGAGGCTAAATTACCCTTCTTCTTGTAGTGTTACATGCATGATGACACTACATGCATGAAGAGAAGATGAATTTATTATTACAGAAAAAATATATCTGTGGAAAAAATTATTGCATAAGAAGTGGTAGTATGCATATTTTGATATATGTGCTAGAATTAATACGTGAACATATTTCCTAACAATTTTCACTAGCATGCTGGTATGTATAAATTCCACCTAGCTATTTCCAGAGATAAATTCAATGAGGATAATTGATTTTATAGGACTATCTACTCAATGAATATGAAATAAATATATATATTTTGACTTATCAAGAGTTTGACTCCTAGAAAAAAGGACATGCAATTTTAAATAAATGAGAACATGTTTCATAATGACCAATAATAGAATATTGGCCAAAACATTTCTTTGCTTTCAGGGCGAGGGATGAGATTGAAGTCTATAAAAAGTAGGCATTTTTTTTTTAAATAAGCTAAATGAAAAAAACCCAAAGTTTTATTATATTTTTCCACTTCCATTTCTTAAATAGATGCTCTGTTCTTAAAACCATCAACAACCTTTGCTTACAGAATTACGTTAGGATCAATGAAAGAGGACCCTTAATAATTTCTTGTAAAGCTTACCAGACCTCAAATGATAGTGATAAAGTCTAATGTTATTGTTGCACATCATATAGCGTACACACCATTGTTTGTTGTTGTGACAAGGGTTGCTATACAATCAACATTGTCTTAACTATCATTGGCACTTCACTATCACTGTATGTCATTGTGCTGAATCTAATACATCATCCCATCATAGATTATAGACAGATAAAAGGTAATTATAGTCACCTTCTTGATTCATTGTCTTGCCAAGGTTTTTCCGCTACTGTCAATTTCAAGGATTCATTGCAACAACTTGCAATATATATACAAGGTCAGCTAATTAAGTTTTTTCCCATATTCAATGGCGACGAAATTGTTGCACATATTCAAAACATCTTCAAATACTGAATTTTATTACTCTTCAAATCCTGGACTTCGGATTAGGTCTGAAACTCTTTAAGGTATCTCAAAATGTCTTCTCCAATGTGTGTCACAACAAAAACACTATCAGATCATTGTCTTATATAAGACTACTATTATTGCTATGTCACATATCTACTCAAGCCTACAAGGTATCTTGGTGTGATGGATTCTGACATCAACATATGTAGTTGTCAAGTATAGTCTTTGTGGCTTATTAAGGTCAAGACTGCAATCAATCCAAAACCTTGCAAGGCCTTTTATATGCTACTTCTGTCTAATATAGATAAAAGGCTTGCAGTGTGAGAACTCTGAATAGTAGTCCTATGTCGATTCATACTGCTGCATATGGAGGAAGCCTTTGAAAACACTATTATATTCCCAATAATGACGCTATATTGAAGCCAACTTAAGCACAAAATTTTTCTTGAATACCTTGCATATTGCAGATTTTTAATGTTTCAGAAAGTATAATATGTATGAATAGACCTTTAAATATTTAGATTCAAACTCCATAATTATGAATAATTTGTTTGAATTATTCATCTTTATAATGGTGTTGGGTTGTAGATGACTGAATTGATGACCAACAAAGTGCAGAAGAATCACGATCTAAAAGGGGTTGCAAACATATCAGTAAAACAATTATCCGCAAATCTGAAATAGGTCATATGCCCTTGCCCTAACCAAAGATTACTGAAATGCTTTGAAGGAGTTGTAAACAATATTTTGGGGAATGTTCAAATAGTCCGTAAGATAAAAGGATCATTGATGTAAGCTTTAAATACAAGCCAATCCAAAAGCAACTTCAAGACTTTCACGTCTTAACAACTCATCCTTGTTGATTGATTTGTAGCCCCAAGAGGATCAAAATACCTCCTCACTTCACAAGATATAAAATATGTTGAAATTCAAGGATTAGAGTGATATTCCACAAAGACAAGGGCTTAAGCTACAATTCTGGAAACGTCATCAACTGTTCATGCAATTTCTTTTAGAGCCAAAATTTCAATGAAATGTGATACCACCAAACTTTTCATGCTTAGTAATAAAGTCCAAATGAGGGTTGAAATTATATAAAGAAATTTTTTTTCAAACAAGCCTGAATGGATCGTTAACAACCCTTAATGCTCATCGATTTATATTAATCACAGAGACAAGGGTTTTGCTCAAAAATTATGTCGAAGGGAGTTATTTTAATTTGCATGAACAAGTATTTTATATCACTCTTGCTAGTAGCCCTAGTTCTTACGCACTGTTCAGCAATGAACCTATTGGCCGCAAAGGAAATCCTTGTATAAAAGACGATACCCTTAAGGGGATGAAAGTCTACACCTTGGAATTATGAAACCAAACCAGATACTAAGAAATACACAAGAAATGAAAGCAGAGATAAAGAAGTTTCTTCAAAAATATTATATAGGTTGTTAATGCTTGAAACTTACACAGATCAAGACCCTTCCTACCATAGATGGAAGAAGAAATTACTGCACGTGCAAAGAGAGAAGAAATTGTTTCCATGTTGTTGATTGATAGCTTTCCCTTGAGTCTGATAGATTTCTCTATGACATGGGCTTGCCCTCACCTGTGATTCAATACCATGTTAAAATTAACATGTTATTTTCATAGTATAGTTAGATCCATATGAGCCCAATTATCTATCCATAATTTAATCAAGCAAGTGAAGTCAACTAGGCTTATCAAATGAACTAGGTAGATGTCCCTGGAAATGCAGACTAACTCATAATTATTCATACAAAGAAGGGGCAAGGAAGGGTAAGTCGACTTCTGAATTTCGAGAGAGGCCTCAACTCCTACCAGTGATGAAGAACCCAAGTCAAACTTGTTGATGTTCTGCCCTAGTATCACTTCGGTGCTCTAATTTTATTAGGAACCCATGTTTTCATTGTTGTTTGAAAGCTTATGATGTTTACATCATTGCAATTTATCCATTTTCCCTTTCACTCGTTGGCAACCCAAAATGGATTGATTTGTGGTAAATGAAACCAACCACTACAATTATGATTTCCCTCATAATGGTGTTGGTGACCGAAATTATTTAATTCATAAGAAATAAAACCAGATACTAGCATTACAGTTTAACTTGCAACGGTGTTGATGACCAGATATATCTTTACTATGGAAAATGAAACCAGTGGCTACAATGGACAAAGATAAAGTTGAACACTAAAAAGGGAAGGTTGGCTTGGAAAAAGATGAAGTTGAACACTAAAAAAAGAAGGTTGGCTTGCACAAAGATGAAGTTGAACACTAAAAATAGAAGGTTGGCTTGGGAGATTATACCTATTGCTTACAAAGTTTATATAATCACAGTCTATCCATTTAAATTTCTCTCACAGGAGTGCTCGTGACCCTAGAATTGAACTCAATACCAACAACATGGTGGATATAGGTTTCAAAAAATAATGCAAGACCAGGGAATTGGGAAATATTCGAATGCCATTGGTAGGAATTCAACTTATACGGAATTGTAGTGAGGCACTAGCATTGCAAGATCCCACTTAAAACCAGGTAAAGGTGGGAAATGAAACAAACCACTAAAATTGGTGAAAAATAATTTTAACTTCGACAAAATAAAATGGTGAGCATATCCTTAATCCTCCATTGCATTTTGAAACAAAGATAAATTCCTTGATAACTAATTAGAGGGAGTCTGTTAATGGTTACAATGATGGATAATAAATCAAGTATCTAATTTGTAGTGCGAAAATATTAACAAGTGAAGGTTAAGAAATTACATGTTTTCAAAAGAAGGCCATATTTTAGACATGAATTGTTGGGGAGTGCAAGGAAGTTGGTATTCCTCTATAATTAGAGCCACTGCTTCTAGTGGGGCTTTGCCCAAGCACTTCTCATCTCCTCTGCCATCCCACTGCTTGCCATACTTGGCCACCGCTTGCCGTACTTGGCCAACAACTCCTTTAGAACTTCATCCACAATGTTTTCTGTGTCAAGCGGCGTGCCGAAAATAAATTTGGTGGTCAAGGCATTAAGAAAAGAAAAAAACAGTGTACTAAATATTTAGTATAAACAAAAATCTTTAGTAACTTTACATAATCCCCGAGAGGCCCTGTGCTTTCATGAATATCCATAAAATTTTGTGTGTCTTTACTTGCAGTCACAATCTTATCTTCAACATTATCGCTTTCATTTTTTGTAATGCAAGGGGATTCTGTTGTATCTAAATTTGTCTCTTTGTCATTTACAATGTTACTTGCCAACTACCCCTCTTCACAAAGACCCTTTATTCGAAGATTTGTCTCAGCCTTGACCTTGCTTTTTCTCTTGGAATTACTTTTGGTATTTATTGATTTTCCATTCAGAGCATGTATATCGGATATCATCTTCCCATCATTGTCAATATTACAATCCAGATTTCCCACATTCAAATTGACCTCCATTTTTACCATATTAATTCTCTTATGATTCCTCCCCACCTTCAGAACTAGAACAGACTCTCTATGTGAATCAAGACCTTTCTCACTTATGGTTTTAGAGCTAGTACTTAGATTTTTTGCTTTTTTACGCTATGAAATAGCTCTTGGAAGAGCAGAGGATTCATCTAATGGCTTTTGCAACTTGCGAACTTTTGAAGGAGTGGAAGACTTGACCAATGGCTTTTTAGATTTTCCAGCCTTTGATGGAGACACTAGACGTGAACTATTTTTCTCCTTTAGAGGATAACTTTCAGTGGCTTCTACAAAAGCCATGGAACTCTGAACAAGCTTCAATTTCTTGACAAGGTCTTTCACATCGACATTTTCTAAACGAATAGATTCCAAGAGACTGTTTAATGTGGAACATTCAAAGAATTGACATGTTCCTGTGTCAGGACAGAAGAAAATATCAGAAATAAAACACTTGTGTGTGATGAGAGGACAAAAACTAAGAAATATCATTGTAATGGACGGGTTTATGGATGTAAACCACTATGCAGCAGGTGGTATAGTAAACTAACCTATTAAGAAAACACTTAGGGAAAAAAATTTGTGTGCATGATTTCTTTTTTTTTTTCAGAAGAAAAAAATCGTTGTTATATTATGACATATAAACAGTACATAGATCAGACCAAATGCCTCTCAGATGAGATCCAAAGCACAACATACAAAATTACAGGAAACATCATATCATTCCACATTTCTAAATGTCAAAAAGATGAAAATCAGACCATAAAATGCAACCTTATTTAGAAAAAAGTTTAGGAAAATAAAAAACATAGGAAACTGCAAGGATAAAAAAAAATCACATGCCAAAAGGAAAGTGTATGCCCAACCATCCGTAGTCAGAGTGGCTGCACCTCCACATAATACCAACCCTGTATCGCCCTAAAGGAACCAAAGGTGGTACTAAAGCATATACAACGAAACAGGGTCTCCCACAAGGCATATGCTCACCGATGCAGAAATATGAGAAGAAAATAAATGGAAATGCATGTAATCAATATCCATTTAAAAACCTGCACATTGATGCAAAAACATGTGAATATATCAAAATATTGAAAATGATCCCTGCTCGCTTGCTATCGATGCCACAAAAAATGGGTAGAACAGGCACCCGCACATAATCGATGATGTCACTCAAACTATGGAACAGGAATCTCAGAAGACCATATGCACTATCCACTCCTAAAATGATTGACCACCATAACCCCAAAATTCATATTGATTCCCTTTTTAGATAAACGATCAGCTCTAGTGTTCATCTCTCTGTACATGTGGGTAGTAGCAGGCCTCTAAAATTGATCCCATGACCTTTGTGTTCTCAATAGCCATCCCTGCGCATATTGTATTCCTAGAGTAGCTCTACCAGCCACCGCCTCAACGATAATACGAGAATCACCATATATATTCACATTCTCCAGGCCCAAGCATAATCCTACGTATAAATCCCCCAGAGAGCCATGATCTCAACAAGAATACTACTACCATGGCCCCCATTCTAGCAAAGATGGATGCGCTGATCCCCTGTAATCTTGATCCATGCACCACATCCCATTACCCCACCCTGACAAGCTCCATCAAAATATATCACAGGAAGAGCAATAGGATGTGGTCGATACTGCAGTGATTCATCCACAGTACCTTCAGCATTTGGCACCCGTTGATTGATCCAACACATGATGGCAGAATCTATGTGTGTAATAGAAAACACCATATCATCAAATATAATCCGGTTATGAAATAGCCATACTTCTCATATTAGGAAAAAGGGCAGACCATGAAAATTACCATGTACCTTATCCCATCTACGAGTAGTTTGCATGAAATCATGTGGCAACCATTTTGAGTCGATGATGTGGATGCTAAAGAGCTCCCAAATGCACTGGACAGTGGGGCATGTGAAAAACAAATGGTCCGTAGTCTCCTCCACCTCATCACATAGAACACACCTCCCAGGTCCCTGAAAACCACAATGCTTAAGGGAGTTCCATGTTAATATTTTCCTATGCCATACCAGCCAAGCAAATAATATAATCTTGGTTGGAATGCGTCTTCTCCAAAATGGCCAGAATTCCGCAAGTGTACCTACCCCAGCAGAAAAAGAAATTACGTGTTCATAAGTGTCCTTTACAACCACCGCATCCGATATAATGGTGCCTTCCCATGTTATCATATCTCCCTCGCCTATGTAGCATAGTCCAGCAACCTGAATGCTTTGGGTATATGACTTCCAAATCTCAGCATCATCGCCATTTAATCCAAGTAAGGATGCAGATTTTAGAATGGGTGCCCCATGAGCCCAATAATGAATGATTTGGTGAAAATGAAAATCCCCTCTATGAGAAAGTTTGTGTATGATCCTTGGCAGGGGAAGAAAATCCCAGCTCATACCCAATATCATGTCCGCTCCAAAAAAAATCTTCAATCCATTCCCGAATCACCATACAAGTCTTCCAAAAAATATAATGAGGATTTTTTTGAATCCAAGCTAGATGGCAGACATACATCACAGCATGATGAAATTACCATAGTATAGGTCCTGAAGACTAGAACCACGTAGATATTTGACAGAAGCAATGTGGTTCCAAATTCCATTTCCCTTGATACTCTCCATAATGATTTTATGAGCAAGGAAGAATTGAAGGCTCAAATATTCAAGATGCCCCATACTCCATGTTTTCTGGGGGCACATAAACATTAAAAGTTAACAAGATGAATCTTGTTGTGCATCTCTGTGCCACCCCATAAGAAAATAGCCAGTATTTGATTTATACAACGGATAGTATGTTCAGGGAAATAATACAAATGTCCCCAATATACAATAAGTTGTGTAAGAACCACTTGTATCATAATAAGTTTGCCCCTTAATGATAAATATCTGTGTGACCATTTGCATATCTTGGCTTTGAATCTATCCCCAACCTTCTCCATTCCTTATTCCTGTATCCAGATGGCTTAATATAGCAGCCCAAATATGTGAAGTCGTCTTCTACCCTTTAATGCAAACCCCCAGAAAATCCCCTATAAAATTGATCTCCCCCTAATCCCCATATTCGGAGATAAGGAAAGATTTCCCCTTGTTTATACACAGTTCTGTTTCCCTTCCAAATCTTATCAGTAAGAAATGAATATAAAACCATTGATTTCACATTATTTTGCAAAAAATTAAAATATCATCCACGAATAGAGAGTACGTGATACATACCTCCTTTGAGAAGGACAATCCAGAAATAAAATTGGAAGATACTGCCATCTGCATAAGCCTGCTAAAGCCATCCTTGATCAAGATGAATATAATGGGGGAAAGAGTGCATCCTTGTCTAATGCCTCTTTCAGCTCCAAAGAATTCCGTCGACATCCCATTTATAATGATAGCATATACCACAGATGAAATGCATGCCATAATCCATCTAATAACATTTACTCGAAGCCCAATCTTCAGGAGCATCACACGAACGTATGACCAATTGATAGTGTCAAATGCTTTGTATAAATCAATCTTCATAATGAGAGCCTTTTTCTTACCAGTGTGAATAGAGTGCATAGCCTCTTGAGCAATATCAATAGCATCATGAATGGATCGCCCCTTCAGAAAACCATACTGTTCCATTGAAATGTGCTTAGAAAAAGTATCTCTCATTTGGTTAGTTATGATCTTTGACGATATCTTGTATATAAGGTTGCATAAAGCAATAGGTCTGAAGTCCAAGAAAGATTTGGGATCCGATGCCTTTGGGATAAGCACCAAGAAGGTGGAGTTCATGTTCGATGAAATATGCCCCGACGTCCTAGGTTCTTCTACCACCCCTGTGATATCATCAGCCATTAAGTCGAAAAAATGAAAGTAGAACTCCGCAGGCTATCCATACAGTCGTGGGAAAAATATTTGATTGTCAATAGAACTTCCTCCTTAGAGATTGGAGCATCTAGGATATTTACAACCTCTTCATCAAACATATGAGGCATATGATTGAGTAACCAAGCTTGAATTTCATGTGAGATGTTCTGATCCTGTTTGTAAAAGGCAGAAAAATGTTTGATAGCTTCTCACATGATCTTTTCTTTTGTGTGCATATAGGAGCCTTCTTGTTTCATAATATGCCAGATAGCATTTTTTTTCCTTCTGGCGTTTGCAGATTTGTAGAAAAACTTAGTATTTTGATCCCCCTCCTTAAGCCATGTGATCTTTCTTTTGAGCTTCCAAGTAATCTCCTTAATCTTAAGTATTTCATCCCTTCTCTACATTAAACTGGCCATATGATAGATTTGCTGAGCATTGGGAGGAGTAATGAAAAAATTTGTGAACATGTCACTGAGAGCCTTATCAATGTTGTTTAGCTCCCATCTGAGTTTTTTCTTCTTATTGATTTCCCATGCCTTAGTGGAGATATTAATATGTTTTAACTTGGCATGGAAATGCACCCATCTAGTTAAGCTTGTAGCTTTGGAGTTGTCAGCCCATAATTGATGAACCAAAAGATTGTACTCCTCATCCTAGAGCCAGACCCGATTGAATTTGAATGGAATCCCCTTGTGTTTGCATTCCGTATGCCAAGAAATCACAACTAGCATATGGTCTGAGATATCAGCCACCTGAATGAATGATCTCATGTTACCCAACCAGGCCATCCAATCCACTTTTACCAATGGCCAGTCAAGTCTTTTACCAATAAACTCAATACCAACGTGCCTATTTGTCCATGTAAGGATAATGGGAATAGGCCGCACATCAATCATCTTGGCCAACTCAAAAATTCGATCGATATAACCAGCCAATGGATCAACCTTATCTCTGTGACCCCATGATTCATCAACATATAAAGTTGAGTTGAAATCCCCCATTGAAATTAAATTCTGCAAGTAGAGAATACCCGATCTGTGCATGCGATTCAAAAAACTCTGTCTGTGATGACATGGAGCACAAATATTTAGGGTATTTATAGTGTCCCTCATCCCACAGATATTTCCATGAAGAATTATACCCCCAAAAAAATTGTATGTCAATAAATTAACATAAGACGGGTCCCATAAAGCCATAAATCCTCCTGCATGACCATTAGCATCCACTGCCACTACATGCCAACCCGACCTAATGGAAAGAATGCCCTCAATAGCTTTACGTATGCCAAAAAGAGTTTCCTGGAATAGAATAATTTTATGCCTTAACTTATTCAGATTCTCCCGTAGACGCCTAATTTTAGAGGGGTTGCTCATGCCTCTAAGATCCAAGGATATAATAAAATTCATTTGGACAGAACCCAGGGATTGCTTGCTCTAAGCGTCCCAAAGTCACCAACAACAACGATAGGAAATTCAGTGAGATCAGCAGAATCATCAGAGAACAGGGATTTTTATTTTGATTTTCCTCGAAAATGTCTTGACCCTCTTTATAATTCTTGCGTATAGTGGTGTTATGACCCGATTCAGGAGGAATCAAAATCACATGCTGAGGGGGTACTTTATCAAAAACAGTTAACGCAGTGAGGTCAAGATTAGGATTGCCCAATAGTGAATCAATGTCACTTCTAATAGAATTTATGGGAGACCCCGTGATATCAATGGTGGCTTCATTACGAGGAGGGGATGGAGATTCCCATTCAAGGGGGGGCATCGAAGGGGATACATATAACATTTCAGCAGAATTATGAGAAAGGCCGGAAGAAAAAGATAGGTGGGGAATGATCAGAATGGTAGGAGGAGTAGAAGAATTAGACTATGTACCAGAGGTATGGAAAATATTTGGATTGGATACCACCCTTGTATCATTCTACAACAAATATGTGGAAGACAGAAGAGCCTCATCCACATTTACATTACAACCAGTAGAAAATTTGGGAGTACCCATAGCCGGCTGTATCCCCAACCCGTCTCCACATTCCTTAATAGGCACAGATGGTGTATGATTATTACCCAATAAAGACTCAGTACCTATGTCATTATTAGCAAGATTCACCACCCCCCCATTAGCCAGGTCATTTGTAGGGTCTCTACCAACATTGGAAAATGGTAATTCCATATCAGGATGATCAATATTTTCCCCATAATTGTTTGCCGAAATGTAATCCTCATCACCCGATGATGGCAATAGAGACTTACCAGGATGTGAGGAAAGAGACCTCCATCCCCTCAAAAAGTCTACTGTCAGGGATGTCAGAAAAATAATTAATGACATGTGCAGTCCATTAAGTCAATAATATTTGAAAATTACATGAGGGAATGTTGTACCCCCCATTGTCCCATCTATACATCAAGACGAAAAGGATCAATTGAAGACATCATATACCTAGAACACCCATAAATAGGAGCCACCATCTACAAGAAGATATCTACAAAAGGATCCCAGCCATAATAGGAGATCACAAGTGTATTTCCATTAGAATAAATACTAACAACATCATCCCTCCCGATAACGTGCAATATTATTATCTCTCTAAACAATCATCAGAACATATGACTGTTCATCACAATATTCAAAGCCATTGGAAATTAGATAGTGTACGCCCCGACGAATATCCAATAGCCTGTAAAATACTTTATGTGGATAAACCACAACAACAACAACAGCATCCCGGAAAATTCCACCACCTAGAAAAAAGTTTGAATCCAAAATTTTTGCAAGGTCTAGAGATAACGAATATCCTAGCTCCCTTCTGCCAAATAGCCTTCCACCAAGAGAAATGCACCAAACCCAGATAGTCTGAGTCCGATGAAGATTCAATGGAAGAGTTCTTATTGCCGAAATTTAACATTTGCCTCCCTATACAGGTAACAACATGGCCCTCAAAATGATAATCGCAGACTGGATTAACATCCCAATCAGAATCAATTCCTCATATTCTGATAACATTCTCCAACACCATATAAACATTACCAGAAAACCACCCAACGCCCAATTATAATGAGATGACATAACCTATTCGGACCAAATATGCAACATTCCCCAACAAGTTGATGTGTTCACATATCCAAAAAATATGCACGATAGGAACCAATCACATATCAATGGCATGTAACAGAAACCCTAGTTCAAAACCACATGCCACACCTATAACAGTGTCCCAGAGCCACCAAGTGACACATAGAAACTATTTTACAGAAACCCATTTTTCCAGAAGCAGCATTTATGCCCATATTAACTGAAACATTCAAACCATAATGCTAGAGAATGTTGGATCTGGGCACAAACCAATCATATTCATGTAGGGATGATGAAAGATGGTGGTAGACACAAATGATTCATGCTCTGTTGCAGGAAATCCGCCATCCTTCGACTTCTTTCACTTCTGATTTCCTTCACTTCATCCCTGTAAGTATCCATGAAATCCATACATATCCATCGACTTAAGTAAATGGCTAATCATATTATATTCATTTTTGGCTGCTCTCTGGAGGATCCACATGGTGAGAGGTTACCATTATGTTAAAAAAAATTCTCTTGTTGCAATAGTTATTCTCTTGCCAACAAAATTCTTTCCAGACGCCATGAATTCCAAAGTCTTTTGTCGGCACTGCTACAATCTCAAGTGATGTGATCAGAATAAAAAATCATTGTGAATGTGCTTCTTACGTCTGGAATTTGTTCTTATTTCTACACTACTGATAGGTACACGTGTCTACATCATATTGGTGAGATTTTTAGCAATAATTCTACTTCAAATTGTTATCAAGATTTATGTGAAGAAATGAAGCGTAAGATATTTGGATTGTCTCTTTTTATGTTTGCTTGGTAAATTTGGTTGGGAAAGATAAATTTTCTGTAGATATTATTTTTAGAATTGAGTTGACTTTCCCACCCAAAACAAATTGGAAATATCAAACCACAAAATTAATATCAATCCCCTCATTTGACCGCAGGTTGCGTGGTTGGAGGAGCTGCACTGCTAGCGGTACTGTCCCTAATTTATTATCATCTGAATAACAGAAAAATTGCACTATTGGAGGAGCTACGCTGCTAGCGGTACTGTCCCTAATTTATTATCATATGAAGAACAGAAAACCTCCTCCTGATGGGGTTGTTTCTAGACATTTGCCTGGGCGTGAGATGGGAAATTTTCCTATATTCTCTTACGAAGCACTTCCTCAGTCTACAAATTGCTTCCAAGAGGAGAGTGAACTTGGGGTTGGAGGGTTTAGGTCGGTGTATATCGGTAAACTTTGTGACTGACGAATTGTTTCTGTAAAGAGACTATATTAGAAATACAAGGAATCACAGATCAGCTATGGTGTAGTTTCCTTTGGAGAAGTTCACAAGGAAGCAACCTTTCATGGAGTTTCTTATGGAGAAATTCTTAAGGAATAACGCTGGTCTTTTCACAGTGTGCTCAAACAATTACATATAATAGCAGATCAGCTTTTCAAAAAATCCTTTGTCTTTCAAGAAGTTCAAAGAATTGAATAAAATAGGAGATCGGCTCTTTTCATTTTGTGTTCAAAGAAATAAATATAGCAGATCAGCTTTTCAAAGAACCTTCAACTATGGTATAGTTGCCTTTTCATTCTTTCATGGAGTCGCTTATGGAGAAATTGCCTTTTCTAGCCTGAATTGTCGAGGTTTTGTCAAAGATGTATTGTAGAGCACGTAATTTGACTGAATCTTAATGCTAGCCTAAGAAAAATAGACGTGAAGGTCGAGTGTGCTTATCATCACAATGGGGAGATTGACTTGCAAACAAATGATTTTGTTCGTGTTTTGGGTGACTTGTAGAGAAATGACGAAATCGACCACTGAAATCCGATCTTGGCGAGCTTCAAAGTGAAACATTCCGTGTAGATCGTCGAAATTAAAATGCAAATAGTTGAACTTAATATGGTCAGAATATGGCTCAGCGCCTCCAATGTAAGGGTGGTTTGATAGAAAATGCAAAGAATAAAGCGACCCAATCATGGAATGATGTAGAAAATGGAGAATCGAAGAATAATCCGCCCCAAAGCTACATGTTATGGAAGTTTTTTAATATATTTTTGGAATTTCGTTCATATTCATTAAACTGCTACTAATTTTGGACAGAACCCTATTAGTCATTTTAGCTCCATGTCTGAAGAAGTAATGCTGGAAAAATTTTTACCATACCCATGTTCAGGAATATTGTGGCTAGCGATCTCTGAACTAAATATCAAAAAATGGAAAACAATTTGAATGTAAAATTTAAATCAATTTCTTACTTGCAAGATCCTTCAACAATTCAGTGCAAATGGAAACATTCTTAGACAGCTACTGATATTTGAGGGTTGCAATAACTTCAACTGAAAACTTGGAGAAAGTGTCTGCACATCAATGCAAACTTGTTAAAACCCCACTCCAGCAATAATAAAAAAATAAGTGTCCAAAATATTCGTGTTGAAACATTTTAAAGGGTCCACTATTTCTATGATGAAAAGGTACTCTCAGAACAAACTCCACCATTTTACAGAGCTCACTATTTCTATGATGAAAAGGGTACTCTCCTAACAAACCCCACCATTCTCTCGAGCAGAAACTCTGACATAGATCTCATTTTTAGTTTTGCACTATTAAGGGTTTCAGAATGAAAAATTTCCGAAACATCTTTGGAAATGTCAGACGACGAATCTAAAGGAGGATTTAAGGGAAATGCTACCACGATCTCGAGATCTGAACAGAGTGATGGCGAATCAGGCTTTTCGTTCTCTAGATGGGTATTCTCATCCGATAGCTTCTTCATGCCTTCTGCGGGAGAATAAGGGCACCTGTTCGTGAGGGGTTCGGTGCCATTTTAGTGGGTTCTCTTATTTCTTTGGCCGAGGGTTAGAAAATCTTCCTTCCTCTTTTATCTGCCATTGCTGAGCCTTTGCAAGCAATCCGCCATTGCTGAGACTTTGAAAGCGATTTAGCAGCGGTTTTTCTCATTTCCCATAGCAGCTTGTGAGACCCGTTGTGGGTAAGCCTGGGGAGTTTTTCCATTGGTGGAAGAAAGTTGCGAGGGAGTGATTGAATGAATAAAGAGGGTAGTTGTGTGAAGGATACTACAGATATTGCAAGGGTGGAAAATTTTTGGAGGAAAGTTGGTGCCAATTACAATTCAAAAAATTCAATTCTTCTCCACCAAAGTTCAAATCATCCCACCAACTCTTTTTATAAATGACAATTGTGAAACCGCTCATTTCCAGCTATTTATTTAAAATAAAATTAATGCAGCCATCAAAAAGTGGTGTCTCATATTCCTAATGATATTAGTTTCTTTTAAATTGCTTTTAAAGTAGCCAAACATGTCTATGTCTTTATAGAGTGGAAGAAAGATAGATCTATATAGTAGAAGAAAGTCAGAAATGTTATACAATAAATTCTATAGAGTGAGTTATAGTACACAAACAACAAAGCATTATATATTATATAGCCATGATATATATTATTTAATTTGAAGTTAAATAATATATAAAATATTTTGTGTTTTCTTCCAAGATGCATGTTGGTTTCTATTATTATATGGTGTGTTTTTTTGTTTTTTTTTTTGTGGTAATTTCCAAAAATTTTCTATTAAAAGGCTATAAGGTATATTTTTTAAACCATTCATTTTGTAAATATAGTTAAGATTATTAATATTTAATAATTAGTATGGGTATTATGCCACATTTTATCATGATTTAAATATTCATTCAACTGTATGTATTGTTGAAACTGAAGAGGGAAATATATATGAATCTCGACATCTAGGAGAGAAACTTCATTGAGGGAAAGTTGTGAGGGGATTGGGAAAAAAATATATTTAACTAAATTAATTAATCAAGGAATAGACTTGAGGAATAAGGAAGGGGGAATAGAAGAAATTTTGGGAAAAAATAGAGAGAAAGTGAATATTAAAGAATAATGCAAAGGGAACAAGAGGAGAACCATGGAGAATTGTTTACCATAGAAGCATTTTAGCCTATGAATTGGATGCACAAAACCTTTCCACACTTGAGTGTAAGGAAGTGATGTGCAATGGAAGGCAGTGAGAAGCCTCTTGAGTTAGGGGAACTTGGTGTGGAGGTAAACACTGAAGTGAATGGGGATTGGCAATCAATGAGGGGTTTCACCAAGTTCGGGGACCTGAAATAATTCTGAAAATTTGTTTGACTAAAGAACATAAGGCATAATTGGAGAAGGGAAGAACTAAAGGTAGGGCTCCTTTTTTGTTATGCAGGTTTTACATGGCCCAATTTGTTGTGTTGTGATGCCTTGACTTAGCATTGAAGTGTAATTATTTAACCTTATCGAAGGAGAGTGGCCTTAACCATGAGTAGTGTAACAAACCCTCCTACTCCCTTGGGTTATTCTTGGGTAGTGGAAGGTGTTAATTTAAAATTAACTGAATCTCCAAGGTATATTATGAAAATAGGGTCACAAAAATAATATTTTCCCAAACTCCTTGAAACCCAAAACCAATGCCACCATCTTGTTCGATTAAACCAAATGATTAAACCAAATATGGTGTAATCATCTGTAATGGTGGTCGGTTATACAAGGAGAGGATTTTACGAGGAGGCACTGGATTTTTAATGTGATATGCAAAAAACAAGTACCAAACCTAACCATTTCACACTCACCAATGTTCTGTCTGCATGTTCTAATTTGGTAAATTTGGAACGTGGCAAATGAGTCTTGTTTTGTGATCACCTCCCACGAGGATTCACCAACACCTCATCCAATTACGCTAGTATAAAAAGTCTTAGGCTCTCGGCAGCAAAAAGGAACATAATGCATGCACCCTCAATCTCTTTTACATACTTGTAGCTCTCCTCCCAAATCAAAGCCACTAGTTTTGTGTGTTCACTTTTCCCTGAATCTTGTGCAAACATCCTGAGGTAAGGAACTGTTGCACCAAGGTATGGATCCATGATGTGTCATATCCACTGACGGAGAACATATTCGAAACAATAGGTAAATTCTCACAACTATCCCTTTGTGGGATGTTGAGAACTCCAAAATGCCACATGCTCATTAATGAAATCTATAAATCAGGAACTTTCATGCAAGACTTGAAGTCATACTGAACTTGAAACAAAAGGCTCACGATCTGGGTAGCGCAAAGGAACATCTGCAATATGATTTGTACTATTATCATCTAGATCATTTTGCATGGATATCTTCTGGAGTTGAAATGCATATTCCAAGTTCCATAGAACATCTCCCATGGAAGGCCTGTCGAAGCCCATCTCTTCCAAGAAATTTTTGGTAGTCTACCTAAACATTTTCAGAGAACTAGGGTTGATGGTCCTAACAAGGTGAGGGTCAATGATTTTTTCAAGCTTTCACTTTTCTGCCAGTGTGTTTCCCTTGCACACAAGAAATCTAGTAACACTACTCCAAATCAATACACTTTAGATTTCTCTATTAGTTTCTGCCATTTGAAGTATTCAGGATCAAGGTACCCAAGGGCCAAAACTACCTTTGGATAGCATTGATTCTAGGTTCCATTGGATTACATTGACCATATATTGGAGCTTCATTGGTATCTTGTCATTCAAACAACTTTCCAACAGGTCGAGGGAATCTAAATTGGCGTAGTTGAAAATGAAAGGAAATATTGTTCTGTCGAGGCCAAATCCCATGATGCTAAGCTTGAAAACCCTCTCATTATCGCAGGCCATGCCTTCGAGCTCCAAGATGGTGATGTTGCAGGGGTTTTGATCTTGTCTCCAATTCACAGTCACACCTTCGAGCTCTAATATGGTGACATTGTAGGGGTTTTTATCCTGTCTCTGGTCCACTGCGTGAGCTTGGGTACATAAACCTGGCACCATGTCGAGTTAAGGGTCAGTATGAGTATTTGACGAATAAATATGTATAGAGAAATGGAATTATTGAGATATTGGCTATCATGCATATTTTGTTTCCAAAAGGAGCCTTCTTCCCATCTGACAGTGGGATTTGTCTTTGTGCTTCCCTGTGGTGGTGGGAGACGACATTTGGCTCCTTCACTGGTGGTGTTTTATTTCTATATTGGGGGGTCTAGTCTCTGGACTCTGCACATGGTAGGGTTCCTCGACCTTAGCGAATTAAGAAGTCCTTGGTGTGGTGTGGGCGTTCTCCCTCCCTTATCATCCATGGCCCTGTGGGGGTGGCATAATCACAAAATTATCATGGTGGATCCACACCAAGGTGGAAAGAATGTGGGGCATGCGTGACTTGCTAGTGTGGGTGTGCATGGGGGTCGTGGAGGAGGTAAGTGGGGGGATAGTAGAGGTGGGGGTTTGAGGGTTCAAAAGAAGAGTCGTTGGGGTAGAGGATGGTGTGGTGGCAAGGGAAATCATGGGTTTGATTGATTTGAGGTAAATGAGGGGCAAGCTATCCAACATTGTTGTCTACAGAACTGTCGTGCACTTATCAACAGCCTGATGGAAAGAGTGGACACGATTGAGAGATTTTTTCGCGAGGAGCATGCAGAGCAGATGGAAACATTGGACCGAATGCAATATTTACAGTGCCAAGTCTCTCTGACTGATATTGGTTTGGCAAGGCCAAAATCAACTCACTAAAAAAGTAGAAAATTTGGAGACTTGGTTGGCGCACTTTGAAGGGCGTGGTCAATGTGACTTTTATCCTCCACCACATCTAGGAACAACCCCGGACAACCCTTCATCCATCACGTTGGATGAATATTATGCTATTTGGTGTTATTTATGTTTTATATGTGTTTTGGTGCCTCTAGCCCAGCCATTTATGGACAATGTGCCTAGTCCCTCTTTTGTATTTTTTTGCATCTAGTGCAAATTTTTGTCAACAAACCAAGTTGAGGTGAGACCACCTGTTTTGTAACTAGCTATATGTAATCATTTTTTCCTACATGAATATAACATTGACTTACAAAAAAACAAAGGTTCATACATCATTAAAAAATTAATTAAGTTTCATACTTAAATTAATAAATTTTCATACCTATATTCGAGGACTCTATGAACAACATTAAATGGTTCAGTGGAACACAGAGATGCCAAAATTTCATTTTATCTAGTTTGCTTTATGAGGTAAATATTGTAAAAGCCTATTTTAACCAGATATTTGCTTGTCATATTTACAGGGAATGAAATAGTGAAGCAGACCTCGTATCTAAGGAGGGTGCTCATCAAGATATGGGACGTTGGGTCATTGTAGCAGTTGAAGGAGGTCAGATTCGAGGGATCGAACAACCTCCTTTTGCCCGCTAATTTCAAGTCGTTCTTACTTCCTGCTCCTGATGTTTCTGTTCACAATACACTTTCTGTTTTTGTAGATTCCTGTTTGATAATATTTGAATATGTCTATACTTTTTGTCTTTGTTTTGAATTGTTCTCCTCATTGAGGAGATCCGGGAGACTGGTCTTTTCTCTACTTAAAACATTATGCCTTTTAAAACTTTGAAAATTGGAATGTTGTCTTCCACCCAATTTTTCATCCTTTTGATGATTTCAAATAGATACAGTCTGCTTTCATCCCTGTTTTAGGTTCTTCCACATTAAAGTGGAAGCCTGGAGGTTGAACGGAGACATCATTTAAAATGTTTTTTTTTCTTACAAAGTTGAGAGGATTGATAGATACATCTCCTCATCAGTTGCAACTCAATTTTTTCCTTTGTTTCAAAAGAAAGGAAAAATGTAGTTCTTTTATGCTTATGCATATACTATGTAACCTTCTACTTAATCAATAGATGGGTTTGATTTTTTCTTTGGAAAAAAAAAATCATACCTATTTACTAAATAGGTCAATAAATATATATTTTAGGTTTATCTATTTAGTATTTATCAAATGTAACTATGACGATTTAATACTAGATTTAAATGAAATCACATGTTTAACATATGAAATGTTATATTTATCTATTTATTGAATGTAAATATAAAGATTTAACCTTATATTTAAAACAACTCATGCTTTTAACATAAATCAATGAAGTTTAAAAATTAAACATTATGGCCAAATATTAAATATAAATATAAATATTATTTGGCTATCTAATTAATATTACCTTTACTAAAATTATAATGAAGGTGCTAGTGTAAAGTTGATAGATGATACATGCAATTATGTTAATTGTAGATGAATTTGTCTGCACTGTTAAACTTTAGAGGCAAAAGGGTATTCATAATTTTAACACTGTAAATTCAGAGACCTCTTTGTCTCTAAATTTTAACACTACAAATGGATTCAGAGACACCTATAGTGAAATGTAACACTTCGGTACCAAAAGTGAAATTTTCCATATATGGAGTGACACAATTAAAAATTACTGACATAAATCACTAATTCATGTACTTTTTGTACTTGTTATTTGGGCACCATGTTTTTATTCTTGGACTATTATAGTCATTTACATTAATTATTATTAATTTTGTTACTTATTGTCTAGTCATATATTTTAATTCTAGACTAAATTAGTCATTTAAGTTAGTCACTTTTACTTTAGTCACTTATTATCTAGTCATATATTTTATCCCTAGGATAAATTAGTTGTTTAAGTTAGTCGCTTTTAGTTTAGTCACTTATTATCTAGTCGTATATTTTATTCCAAGACTAAATTAGTCATTTTTAGTTCGGTCACTTAAAATTTCTCAAATTTAGTAGTAATTCACTTGAAATCACTGTGATGACTAAAATTTTTAGTCACCTAGTCATTAATTTCATCATTTTTTACTAGTGTTCTCAAGAATAATTGCAGGAAGACTACTGAGAAAAAGTTGACAGACATTAAGGAATCAGCCAGCAAACTTGACGATTTATATGACAAAAGAGCCAGGGCAGGTTTGCCATCATGTTGGGGCCTTGGAGGCAGTATTTTACCGTGGGAGTCTTATGAACCACTACTGATATTGGAAAATACCAAAGTGGAAAATACTCATGAAAAGAATTAGATTTTAAAAAGAGCAACAATGATTAATTTTCTTCAGAGGCACTTTCAGCTTTTATGGTTGGTGAAGACCCTGTTTACAGAAAGACCATCATTCAACAGGATTACTGCTTTTAGATTGGAATATCACAGGTTGATCAATTCACCTAAAACAAACATTGAGGCATGGAAGAAATGTAGAGCCTGGATGACTGATCTCCCTAAAGATTCTTCATCTTCAAAGAAGAATAAGACAACAAATCAAGAGAATACAACAACAACATCATCAGTTCATATTTAGCAAATAGATTAGGATTTAAGTTATATTTTATTTTTTTCTTTTAAGAGAATGTAATTGTAATAAGACATTTTGATGACATGCAATAGGCAGTTTACAAAGTTAGGAGTAGTTTCAGCAGTTACAAACTTCTTTTCATTGTATTTAAAGAGATAGACAAGAAAGAAAAGGGTTCCAAGTTTTGGACCTTCAGAATACAAATTTTGTACTTAGTTTTCAAATGATTAGTGAATGAAGAGAAATATTTTGGAATTTATTGATATTGATATGTTTTCCAATTTACATTATGTATTTTTCGTCCTTGAATAAAATGATGTAATGAAGTTGCAGGTCTCCTTTTACATATGTGAATAAGAGTTAAAAACCTTAATGAGTGCTCCTTCATTTGAACTAATTTTATGTCTTAAAATTCTTCTGAAGTTTGAAGTGGTAGATACTATTTATCAACATATCAATTTGTTCTTCCTTCCTTCACATTCTTCATATCATTCCATTTAATATCAGCCGATAATGGCATTGTGAAACATTTATTGCATTTTTTTCCTGAGGGTTTAATAAAAACATATCTAAAGGTGATTAAGCAAAGACCATTTGACATTAAATTTCCGTGACATATATATACAAATGTCTTAAGCACTAATTCCTTACTACAGCCAAGGGATTGGCTCTTAAGGTACAACAATGTGTTAATTTCATCTTCAAAATTATAAACAATTTGCTGATCTTTTTCTTCATGTGAATAGGTTTCTTGAGGTGTTTGTGAGTGTTAAATAGGTAAATGTATTATGTTTTATGTTAAATTCATAAGCATTTTAACTTAAAAACAAAGTACTAAACAACAACAATAAAATGTGTAACAAACCATCAAACTAATCCATTAACATAGTATTGTGTTGAAGGAGTTAACCCCTCTTGGGATACATCTACTTGGTTTGGCTTCCATGGCTTGGGCCTCTGTATTAGCTCAAAATGGATAAAAATTGATTTTTCGTTCATCTAATACTCCTAGAACCCACTTCAATGTGTTTAGAATGTCCAAATCATCCATAATAGACTCTTATTTTTCCAATTTGGCTGAATTTTGCAAAAGTTATGGCCCCCTCAATTCTGGCCTAGGAAACCCCACTAAAATGAGAGAAACTCGAGTTAGGGCCGCTAAATTTGGAGTTGGTGATTAATTTGGGAGCTTCGGATTTTTCTTCGCTAAATTAAACTTAGGTTTAATTAAAGTTAAGTGTGTGTTTAACTTTGGATCAGTGCGGATTAAATGTGCTAAGTGTGTTTTAATTAAATTCAGATTAGCCAAAAGGATTAGCATAAACAATACTTATGGGTTAAATAACCTGTATTACGATTAACCTCCGCAATTAGCAATAGCATTTCTCCTAGTCATAGTAAAATGGTCCTGTGGTGAGGGGGTTGGCCCGCAAACTATATGAATATAAATAAATGTTGATGGCGTATAGAGTTAAGAACTATTTTGTGGCCTATTGGTATTGTGTTGCGCTCGCTTGTGGGAGGTCATGGGGTCGAGCCCCGACCTTTGCCCTTCTACGCATATATATTTTGCACCATAAAATAATATATAACCCGACCTTGACATTTGACATTGAAATTCATATTTTCACCATAGTTTGCCAACATTTGCAAATTTAAATGCGGTCATACCTTGGTCCACTAGAGGGGGCACGTGGCAGCCTCATATAATAAAATTTCATTCGACTATTAAAATATGAAATTCAACCTTAGGAGATAATAATAATAAAATTCCACCTTAACCCAACTTTCCATCAAATCCTGCAGTGACACTTGTCACAGTGTGATTAGGCGAAAATGAAAAAATATTTCAAGAATATTTTTTTCTTTGTTGACTAGGCTGCCATGTCAGCATTCTATCCTTTCTACAATTTTTTTAGTTGTTTAGGAAAAAAACCAACATACTCTATCTTACTCATCCGAAGTTGGTTTTCAATGAAATGAATTGCGTTGGATTCCCAGCAACAAAATAGTCGTTGTACTTCAGTTTCCAATCAATTATGAGAACTTCCATTTTTGAGCTTTACACTAAGCACCTGATCATTCCTCCCCGCTAGAAGCCTTTTGGACCCCAAAATATATTTTATTACTGAACATCTAGATGAGGGTATAGTTCTCTCATCCTTCCAGTCTCAATCCACTAAAATTTTCCCATTTTCATCAATTGAAGCTTTTCATAAAAACTAAGATTTTTCCTTTACTTTTGAGACCCTCTCTTGTTGTTGTAAGGACCGTCATGCTTCAATTTTCCTGAATTTGCAAAACATAAAGCTATCCTTGGAGAAAAAAACTCCTTCCTACCTTAGTCATCAATCAAAGGAAACTTAAAATTTTGTCACCTTGCACACTGTCGTCAGTGTGATTCTTAGCTGGTCTTGCTTTGTACTTATGTCGACTCTTGACCAAGTATTTTTTCCATTGCCATGTACCATTTGGAAACCAAAAACAAGAACTTGTGGAACCTATGCCTTCTTTTTCAAATTTATTTAGCTCTTTCTCTTTGAACTTTGCACTCTCTCTTACCAACATTTTTTTTCCAACACTGCTCAACACTAATGTTGACTACTGCAAATATTTCACATCTTGTTTACCTCCTTTCAAGGGAAACTTGATAGAGTCCTGAAAAATATCATTACAAGCATAAGAAACTTCAATGAAATCAACTTGTTCATTGGATGCATCTTTTTGAAAGGCCTCCTTCAAAACATCGATATGTTTGACCATTAAAAAAGTCAAATTTTGACTTGCATTCACTATTTTCTTCATTTCTCCTACATGTATAAGAGACAAACTTGTCTTATTCTTATGTGATCTAACTATGTACTCAATAAAATATTTAAACAAGTGATACTTATTCTCATGGCTATGAAATATTGCTTTCCTTATCATAAGGATAAGGACTTCCCAAAACAATACCTGAAATCGCAAGCAGAACCGCATCAAGTTCAACTTCACCAAGAAATTTTGAATTGATGGCAAAAATTAGTATGCACTTCCTTGTTACCTTCAAATTTTCATTCTCGCATATCCACCCTAAAGGATAAGATCTTGGATGTATAACATTTTCAAGGTTTAGCTTCTTAACTAAGTCTTCGGAAATCAAGTTAGCTTGAGAACCACTATCAAAAAGTGTGTCTATCTTGGTATGTTTAGAAATGACTCTAATATGAAAGAGTTAAATTATTGTATCTTCATCTTCAGTGACATTGGAACAAATTGAAGAACTAGTGATTGCTATGTTCTTACCTTTTAAACCCATTGTTGTAATCTTTTTTTCATCTCCTGAATTTGAACCTAAGTCATGTTCAACTATTGCAACAAATTTTCCTTTCTCTTTGGTTTTTAGTTTGTTTGGATTCAACTCTCGATGAAGTTTCCAACAATGGTCTTCATCATGGCCATTATTTGAACAATTTTTACATGTGAGTTTCTCTTTATCTATTTTGATAGAGGTATTTTTCTTCCCACTTCCATTAAAATTTCCCTTTCCTTTACCTTCATACTCAAGGAAAATATCACTTTTCTCATCTACACTCAGTTTCCGTCTTTCTTCTAAATGTTGTTGATCAGTGGTTATCATTAATGTCAACCCAAGCAACACCAGGGGCTACCCTGATCTTGCATGGTAATTTTGACCTAACAAATTACTATATTCTGGGTCAAGAATATTTTTTATGGCTTCTACTTGTCGATATGTTTCACTTGATATATGGCATGCCATGTAATTCTTCATGGTTTGAGAGATATTCATGTTTTAAGTTTGTAACCCCAGTTAGTGGGCTAAAACCCCATGGGGTTGTGGCATGGGTCATTAAAAATTCAATAATTAATAATTCTTAAGCTCCTAAAATCCCTCCCATGTTCACTTGTTGAAACCCCTTTGAACCTAAGAATTTATATAAATTGTGATCCTCATATCCTCCTTATGTAGGGATTTCGCTACCTGAAATAGGTCATCGTGGAATTTTAGCTCTAAATTTTTTCTACGAAGGTTCAGAAGCTGAAATTTTTATGAGGCAAAGCCGAATTAATGAGGAATCCCCTGTAAACATTTTAGATTAAATTGTGTAATATTTTCGGAGATATGATCTATGGAAGTCAATGGTTTTGCAGGCTCTTGAACTTCATCTCAAAGAAGTGACATTGGGAAATTCGTCATAACTCTCTTTGAGTATAGGATTGGAATTATATAAAAAGTGGCAGATAGTGCATGGACTTTAGTTTTCTTTGTATCAATTTAAAAGCCGAATGAAGAAAAAGTGACACGTGGCACGCCGTACAATTTTGCTCTACTGAACTAGTCCATAATTAGGTCATTGTGAGAGATTGGGCATAAATCTCTCTTGAAGAATCCAAATTGGGTCAAACCTGTGGAATTGGAAGGAAGACTCGGAGTACTACTACAGAACCAAAAATCGCATATTGGGGATTTGAAATAATAGTGATACACCAGATTCAATAATGAGCTCCAAGAAGGCAAGAAAAAGCTACATCATGTGTTGTCAAGGGCTGCAAAGGACCAGACTTTCTAGGGGAGAAAAGAAAAGCAAGGTGAAACACAAGCTAGCATGACAAGAGAAGAAATCAAGGTGTAGAATAGCAGCAAGAAGTTGATCACATGAAGACTTCAAGTGGGCAGAACTGCATACAGTCACTGTAAAGGAATACTGATTCAACCCCCCTCTCAGTATTTCTAACAATGTGTGGCTTGAATGAAAACATCATCTAAGTTGTGGGATTGAACATAAGAATAGTGTGTCTAATGTAATTGTGCAGACCCCCAATACAATTTAACAAAGTTTCTTGAGAATAAAAATTAATACCCAAAATAAGACCTCTCCTCCTAAATTCATGAGTATAATCTTGCACACTTTTCCCTTTCAATTGTCTAAAATTATGCGAGTCCATAATGGATTTTTGCCTGTCCATAATGGCTTTTTGCATGGAAGCTAGAGGATAAAATTTCCTTTTAATTGTAGCAATAACACTTGACCAAGACATCAAGATATTTCCATGGTTTTTCATCTCTTCTTGAGTCCTTGCTTCCCACCATACAGGTGTTGATCCTTCCATCCTCAAGGAAGCCAATTGAATCTCTATGTCATCTTCTTGAAGGTTATGAACTATGCAATAAACCTCCAATTAACAAATCCAATTATCCAACCTCTCTGCATTTACCTCGCCATTATACATTAGAAGCTCAAATTTGACATCAATTTTTAGGATGGGATTTTTTCCTTTTGTGGATTTTGAGTGAGTATGAGTAGTTTTGGCCATGGAAGTGGAAGATCATGATGATGGTGATGATTAGGATGATGATGAAGAAGGTGGATATGGAGCAGGCTTACCTCCACTACCCTTTGAATCCCTCTCTTTATCATTTTTGTCCCTCTCTTCAAATAGGATCCTAACCCTTTCAGTTAGTTCATAGAAAGCCTTCTCGTATGCTTCCTTTTATGAAAGACGTTCAGTCTCTCCAACACCTGACATGATGGTTATGGATTCAAACTCAACTTTTGGTCCAACTTGTACCTCTTCAATCTCATCTACAGAAACTTGAGGTTCTTCAAGGGCAGCTTTGAGTGAATCTCTTGGTGGAGATGGTGCCCTTGTGGCTCTCCTTCTTTTAGTTCTAACCTCAAGACTATCAACCAATACTTTCCCTTATCCTCTCTGCAACTTCAACCTTGTAAGCATAAAAAATTTGCAATCATTAAAACCCTACTTGCACAAAACTCAAGAAAATCAAGAAAATAAACTTTTCAACCTTTTCTCTAATACCACCTTGATCTAAATTTGAATGCTAGTTTTTCTATGCTAATTTCATCTTCGTAATTATAAAAAAAATTCTGATCTTTTTGTTCATGTGCATAGGTTTCTTGATGTGTTTTTGAGTGTTAAAGAGGTAAATGTATTAAGTTTTATGTTAAATTCATGAGCATTTTAACTTAAAAACAAAGTACTAAACAACAAAAATAAAATGTACAACAAACCATCAAAATTATCCATTAACACAGTATTTTGATGGAGTTCACGCCTCCTGTGCTACATCTTCTTGGTCCATATTCCATGGATTGGGCCTCTGTATTAGCTAAAAATGGAAGAAATTTCTATTTACATTCACATACTACTCCTGAAACCTATTTCAATGTGTTCATAATGTCCAAATAATCCAGAATAGGCTCTTCTTTTGCCCAATTTGGTCGAATTTTGCAAAAATTTATGGCCTCCTCAATTCTGGCCTAGGAAACCCAACTAAAACTAGAGAAATTCCAGTTAGGGCCGCTAAATTTGGAGTTGGCACTGAATTTGAGGGCTCCACCATTTTCTCCGCTGACTTAAACTCAGGTTTAGTTAAATTTAAGTGGGTGGTTAACTGTGGATAAGTGTGTAATAAATGCACTAAGAGAATTTTAATTAAATCTGTATTAGCGAAAATGATTAGCACATAAACAATACTTATGGGTTAAACAACCCATAATACGGTTAACCTCCACAATTAGAAATAGTGTTGCTCCTAGTTGTAGCGTAATGGTCTTGTGGTGAGGGGGTTGGCCCGTGGGGCTGGTCCCCTCCTCTGCTCGATGGTATAAATGATATGCATATAAATAATTTTCAATGTTGTATAGAGTTAAGAAATATTCCATGGCCTATTGGTATTGTGTTGCACTCACTTGGGGGAGGTCGTGGGGTCAAGCCCTGACCTCTGCCCTTCTGCCCATATACAAATTTTTAAAATATCATGGACCTATCTTCCTTATAGAGGATGATGAGTATACCAAGGAAACATATGTGTTGGATGACCAATAATATGTACTTGGAAATGATTATGGGTCGGTGGTCCAATATGAATACTATCAAAGGGCGTACCTAAATTCTCTCATCTCAGCGTAGAGACAACATAGTTTGAAAAACTGAGATGTTCCTATTACTTCTACTTAAAAGAGGACAACTTAGCAAAGATATACTCCACCTAAAAAAACTTCCCAAGTTAGTCCAAACAAGGAAAAGGAACATGTTTCCATAAATCAAAGAAAGAACAGTGATCCATCTACAAGTATATTAAATAAAGATAAGGAAGTACAAAGGAAGGAATCTTCAGCAAAATAGCAGCCTAAAAAGTGGGATACCATTGCTAAAGAGGTAGAGAAATAATCTAGCTTTTTTAGCTTAGAGAGTGAAATTTCTAAGTTAAAAGTTTCTATTCTCGTCACTAATCTTGTAAAGAATGATAAATATAAATTTCATGTTGCCAATATGTTGAAAGTAGATAAGATATCAGACATGGTAAATGTCAGCGATTACCATCTTGATCTTCTATTTGGCCTAGTAGTAGATGGAAATCTTGAATATAGTGAAGTCCCTCCATTTTACCTTAGTTTGAGGATTCATAATTATATTCTCCATAATTCCATTTTGGATTTCGGGGCCTCACACAAGTTAATTCCTAAGGCCATCATAGATAAGTTTGGGCTAGACATAACCCAACCATATCATGACCTCTATTATTTTGATTTGGATAGAGTCAGATGCCTTGGTCTTATCAAGGATTTCATTGTCTCTTTGGACCAGATTCCTACCAGAAATGCGTTGATGGATGTTGTAGTTTTTGACATACCTCCAAGGTATGGCATGTTTCTTTCACGGTCTTGGGGAGACAAATTAAGGGGTACTCTACAACTTGATTTTTCATATGCTACAATTCCAATATTTGGTCAACTTAGGAAGCTATACCAAGAAGTGAAAATGAAATACATCATCACTAGAAAAGATAAAACCAAAAATCACCCAATTCACTATGCAAATACTAATTTAGAGTCCTTCATATTGTATAATGATCATATTACTGATGATTTGGATAGTCAAATTGTAGAAGGTGAAGAAATTCCAGAATTATCAAATAGTTTCCAAGCGGTGTTGAATGTAGAAAATAGAAATCAGAATTCCGAAAGTTTATAGAAAATAAATTTAGAAAAAATGTCAGTTGAGTGAAAGAAAGGTAAAGAACAGGTTGAGACAGTGGGTCAAAAAGGAAAAAAATATTAGTCCATAGAATTTCAGTTTCTGGGTGATGAGAAGGGTCCTTGGACCTTGGCTTTTGATGGTGCTTTGGGAAAATATGTAGTCAGTATTGGAATCTGGATTTGAAGCCCTATACATAAGTCATCTAAAGTCCCACGAAATGTAAGATTGTGTTCTTATAAGCTAGCTTTAGACTGTTCTAACAATGAGGCAAAATATGAGGCCTTAATCATCGGTCTCCGAATTTTGAAAAAGCTAGGTGTGAAGAGAATTACAGTATATGGAGACTCTGAGTTGGTGGTAAAGTAGGTAAAAGGGGAGTACTAGGCCAAACATCCTAGGATAAGATCTTAGGGGAGTAAATTTGCTCTTGATATTATTAAAACTTTTCCAAAATATACATTGTCTATCATTCCTAGAAGTCAAAATTTTATGGCTGATTCACTTGCCATAGTGGCTAGAAATTTTAAGATTCCTATTCATGCTACTAAAAATTTTCAAATTCATGTGAAGCACCACCTAGCTATCCCTAATCGAAGATAGCAGCTAGTATTTTGGGATGATAAACATATAAAAAACTTTCTATAGATGGAGGAGGAGTTTTCTAACACCCATATTGATGAGGTGTATAATGAAGATGATCAGGTAATTGAAGCTTCTGAAGTTGAGGTGCTGCAACTAAAGGAAAATAACATTCAATGAGATCTAGTACCTTTGGAAGAGTTATTTGATCATGATTATGTCGCCAAAAAGCCAAGAATGATCCCAATAGAAGGAGGTGTTGAAGATGTAAACATTGGTACAGAGGATAACACCAAGATGGTTAATTTATCAAGGTATTTATCCCCTTAGTTGAAAGGTAAGTACACAACTCTCTTGAGTGAGTTTTTTGATGTATTCACTTGTGACTATTCAAATTTAAAAGTATATAATAAAATAATCATCCAGCACACCATCCCAATCAAGCTGGATCAAAAGCCATTCTTCCAGAAGCTATGGAGAATCAATCCTAAATTGCTACCATCGATTGAGAAAGAAATAAATAGACTTTACAGAGCTGCATTTATAGTTCTTATTCGATTTTTAGAATGGATGTCTAGCCTTGTGCTAGTAAGGAAGAAGACAGGGGAGATTCGTCTTTGCATAGATTTCAAATATCTGAACAAGGTGTCCTTAAAGGAAAATTATCATATGCCGAAGATGGATCACATATTCCGAAGGGTTTTTTGGGGTTCAAGAATGTAACTCCTCGACTGATACTTGAGATGCATCTAGATCTTCGTGCATGAAGATGACCAAGAGAAAACAACATTTACAATGCCATGGGGTACTTTCATGTACGCAAGAATGGAATTTGGACTCAAGAATGCAGGGGCTACATTTCAATGAGCTATGGACATCACTTTCTTGAATGAAAAGGATTTTTTTCTTTTTTTTTTACCTTGATGATCTTATTGTCTTATCACAGTAAGATGATGAGCACATACAGCAATTTAGAATAGTGTTTCAAAAATGTAGAAGATTTGGCATCTCGCGGAAACCTAAGAAAAGCATTTTTTCCATGGAGGAGGGAAAACTACATGGGCACATCATCTCAAAAGATCGCATCCGCATTGATCCCTCCAAGCTCAAAGTAATTCAGCAACTAGACTTCCCAAGGAACAAAAGAGATACCCATTCATTCAATGGTAAGATAATTTTTTTAAGCAGATGCATCCCTAATCTCGCTAATAACCTTACAAATATGACAGATATATTGAAAATGAAAGCAAGGTAAGATGATCAGAATATGCAAAGAAATCATTCAGTTAATTCAAATTTTCTTTAACATGTGCTCCCACATTGATCAACCATGATAATATTACAGACTTCATTATTGTTTCATTCGCTTTCAAGCACTCTTTGGTTGTCAAACTAATGAAGAAAAATGACTCAAAGAAAAAGAATCCAATTTCCTTTTTCAGTCAGACCATAAAAGATGCAATGCTAAGATACAACATTATTGAAAAAAAAAAATGGCCTTGTTGAAATAACTGAAATACTTTTGGGTACGCATCTTTCACTTTCACATTATAGCTTATGTTACAAATGCAATGGTGAAATATGTGTTGATGCAAACTGATCCCAAAGGGAGGCGAGGGAAATGGATTTCAACCATGCTTGAATATGATCTAGAGATCAAGTTGACAAAGCTGATGAAGGGACAGGGTTTGGCAAAGTTGATGGAAAAATCTAATTTTCATGCACTGAACATAAATCTTGTTTTTGCACTTTCCAAGGAGGAGGTTCATGACTCATTGACATAGGTATCTCAGGTTTTCATTTCATCCCCTTGGTATGCTGATATTGTTTATATACTACAACACTTGAATCCTCTGCTGGGTGTGTCTAAAAGAAAAGGTAGATCACTGGAATTAAAGGCTTCAAAATATTATGTTTTAGACAATGTTTTGTATTGGAAAGACCCGAGAGGTGTCTTGTTGAATTTTCTTGTTGAAAGTGAAGTGAAGGAGATGATGAATGACTTTCAGAAGGGTGATTGTGGTGGTCATTTATTCTGGAAAACCACAACGAACAAGTTTTTTAGGGTTGGTTTCTATTAGCCCACTCTTTTTGATGATGTATACAAGACCATGATGAGTTGTCACGAATGTAAAAGTCTTCAAGGGAAGAGGAATTTTCTCCTGCTGCCTTTGCAGCCCATATCAGTCCAAGCACCATTTCAGTAATGGGGTATCGATTTCATAGGTGAGATAAATCCTTCATCTTCCACCCAGCACAACTGAATTTTTACAGCCACTGAATATCTTACAAAGTGGATTGAGGCAATCCCAAACATGCAAGCTACTAATTTGGTTATCATTCATTTTATGGAACCTAATATCTTGTCTAGATTTGGTTGTCAATAGAAGATAATCACGGATAACACAATTGCATTTAAGTGCAAAAAAATGGTGGAATTTTGTGATAAGTACAATATAAAATTGGGTCATTCAACTGCATACTACCCGTAAGGAAATGAACTAGTCGAGTCTTCGAGTAAGTCTTTGGTCAATATTATAAAGAAGATGCTAGAGGAAAATAAGAAAAATTGGCATAACAAACTCATCAATGCCTTGTGGCCAGACAGAGAAAGTAATATGAAGTCCATAGGCATGTCACCTTTTGAGTTAGTGTATGGTGTTGATACAGTATTTTCCTACTTCTCTTGTTGTTCTAGTTATGAAGATATTGTAGGACGTTGGCAACGAACCGAACGATGTTCAGCGGTGGATAAACCAAATGATTCATTTGAAAAAACGAGGGAGGAATATGTTCAGAACACTTCCAAATTTCAAGAAAGAATCAAGAAAGTGTATGACTAGAAAAAAAAAATTGTTGACTTCAATATGGGTGATGTAGTCATTTGTTGGGATGCTCAGAATGAAGATAAAGGAAAGAATGGTAAGTTTGAGACTGTACATGATCTTAGTTTCAAGAGGGAAGCATACCTACTTGTTGGAGGAAATGGATGGAAAAGACTACGGAGGAGGACCATTAAATGGTAGGTTTCTTAGGAACTACCTCTTTGGGTCAAATTTCTGAATTTTCTCAGCGTCGTTGTACATATCATATTACTTTTATGCTGAAGTGTGAAAGAGTTAATCATTGAAGCTTGAAGCTCGAGTTGAATGCCATGAGGTTTAATTGTTTAGCTATAGATGTGTAAGTACATTAAGTTTTTTTCATTCTAAGTTAGTTGAATTTGTTAGTCAGTTTTCAGTATTGAGTTTGGTCTCTTTATTTTTGACTCTATGACCCATGGATAAGGCTACTTGGTCTACAATGTTCTTAACACCTCCAAGGAGATGCCATCCCCAGATGGAGAAAATGCTAGACTCTGCCAGTCCTTCCAGTCACTAATGTTCAAATATGCTCTTACAAGGTTTTGCTAGGGTCTTAAGTCAAATTTTTATGCTTTCAATAGGTTTTCAAATAAAAATTTGGTCACTGGATAGTGTGTCTAGGTATGTTACTACTCCTTTCAAAAGTCATGTTTGGTATTTCCATCATTAAATATGATGAGTCACAAATGGAATGTCTCAATCATCATCTCAGTCACATCACCGTGGTCATCATTCAGTTCATTCCATAAAATGTCATCATTAGGTCTTAGTGTACAAATCATAAAATCAGTCATTTCGCCACCAAATTCAGCTTTGAAGGTGTAGTGATATTGAAAATTTTTCAATAAAGGTTTTAAAAGTGTTATTTAATTTCTATTATCATGTAATATGTTTCTTAAGGTTTGAAATCTGTAGTTTCAAAGAAAAAGGTGAAAAGGACTTAGTGGGGCCACTTAACCACCAAAGGTGAAAATCGATTTCCAAAAATGCAAAAGACTAAATGAGCCTCTCATTTTCTCATTTTATTGTCAAGAAACCTCTCTACACCAAGAAAAATCACTCTTACCCTGAGATCATCCATTTATCACCTCGAGAAGTCCCACTCTCCACTGCGTTGCGCTTGTGTTGCATGTTCTTTGCACATTCATTGCGCTTTGCCAGAGTGTTGTGTTTTCTTCTTTGGGAGGAAAAATATTCATTAAAAAGGATTTATTCATTATAAAATAGGTCCAGTGTATCATTTACAAGTAAGTGGGTACTCTTGTGTCTTCATTTCATGCTTGGAAAGATAAATTCTCTTTTCTAGGGTTTTTAGTGCATTTGATTGGTTGCATGCTCACATTGAAAAAAAGGCTAAATAAACCCTAATATTGAAGCTCACTCACCTTCCTCGACCTATTATACACTCTCCTAATCATTTACCATCATTCCTATCCCTCATTTACTCTATTTCCCTACAAACCCCAGCCTAGGCTAGACTTTTTTAGGTTAGGGATTTTTTTCCCTTTTTGGATCCGTTCGCCTCATCCATTCCCTAAATTTTAACTTTCCCACACTCCCTAACATCTCTCCCTACCCCCTAAATTTTTACAAGAATTTAGGAAGCCCTTAACCACTTCATCTCCCATCATCCCAAAAAAATTTCCCAAATCCCCTATTTTTCCTTCATTAAAACCCTAATTCCCATTCCCATTCCCATTGAGCTAGGGTTAGAAATGGATTTTGAAACCACTGATTAGGAGAGGAACAAGGGAGGTCAGATCAGAAGGTATGAGCCCACTTCAGCACAAGATATCATTTCCTCATCTTTCTTCAAGAAATCATTTCAGGATGTTGGTTGCCTTGCGTTTTTCCAAAAGGTAGAGGAACTAGGTTTTCATGACAAACTTACCAGCACTTTTTCCACCAGATTGAGGAGAGATAAGGTGACTATTTTAGGGGTGGTGTTCACTCTTTCAACATAGACCATTTATACAACCACAAGGATTTTTAATAATGGAGAAATTTGGTTTAAGAGTAGAGATATTGACCTTGAAAGTTATAAAATGTACTTAAAGCCAACATATAAAGAAGATCCAACACATGTCTTTCCATTTAGATAGTTGCTGGAAAAGTATGCCCCTCTCATGAAACTGATTATGAGATATTTCAGAGGTTATGAAAAATATTCAAGGTTTTATCAGTATCATATGCGACTCTTGATGCATTTCATCGGTGTAAAAACCCTAAACTTGCCTCATTACCTTTACAAAAGCATGATAAAAATGAAAGAGAAGGTCAGAATATTAGGATAAAATCATCATGCTAGTTTGTTTCACCATGTCTTGGTGAAGATCCTAGCTTCCCATAAACTTAGACAGATCAATTTATCATGGGATGGTTTTTTTATGTTCAACTTCACTTTTGTATTTTCCAACTTAATCTAACAGTCACTCTACACCCTTGGCTTCAACAACATATAAAGAGGTTGCTTCCACAAGAAAAAATACCAAAAGTGTTCTTAGGGAAAATGTGACACAAACATATGTCAAAGGTAAGAGGCTTTTGTTTGCTTCATATATTATTGAAATGGCCAATCTTACATCAGGTGAACAAGGATCATTATCACATCATGAGGCACCATTGCAGGATGAGGAACCATTCCATATTGACACTGATATGGAAGAATTGGAGCATAAAGAGAACAAAATAGTGGATCAGATTGTGATGGAGAAGGGGCTTCATATTAAAGAGCTCAAGGACATTTTTTCAAAGTCTAACCTCTTGGTTTCATTCTTGTAGCAGGAGAACATGTAGCTAAAGGTAAATCAGATGCTCTTAAAAAATCCTAAAGTTGATTTGAGAAAGGATGATGCAAAAGGTAAGGCGGTGGTTGAGATTGATGATTCATAAAATTAGGAAGATCAGGTTAGAACAAAGAGGCCAAGGAAAAGAGGCCTTAGGAGGGCACTTGAGCAGCATAAAGAAACATCTCCACCAAAAACTCAAATGAAAAGTGATGTGCCTATCTTGGTAGAAATTGAAAAATACAAGGTAGGATGGCTTGATAGAATGAATTTACACATGGAAATTCCTCTCAAGAAGGTAAATAGGAAAAAAAACTACAAATACACATGGACATGAATTACCATACAAGAAACTAGGTCTCCCAATTCATAATCCAGTAGTTGAAAAAGAAGCTCAAGGAAACCTTAATGAGGAAAAAAGAGAAGGATAAATTGGATTTACTTGTTTAAGCCTCTCTCATAGAATGAAACATCATATTAGGCCTTCATGGGACAATTTTGGAGAGGTTTTGAATAAATTTTGAATTTCTTTGGGTTTTTGTGACTTTTGGCCAATTTGGAAATTACATTACAGCCAAAAGTGCAGCGTCTTGGCGTTGTGTTTTTTCCTCATCCATCCAAATGCAAAAAGGTCTATTTTGGCTGATAGATAATCCCTTCTACATGTCATTTATCCACCTGGGGTGCCCCGTCAACAAAATGGCTAAGAGAAAATGCTGAAAAAAAGGGTAAAAAACACACTTTCTTCCATTGTTTTTGTTATGAAACCAACTCCAAAAATAGAAGAAAAGAGAGATCAATGCCTTAGAAATAAGAAAATTTGATGGGGAAACCTCCTTTAAATTACATAAATGAACAATTATTGGATGATAAAAATTAAAGAACCTCATTCTATATATAAGAGTCCATGGGGTCGCAATATAATCCTAGCCAACCTAAGAATAATAATGTAAGGACACAATAATAACAATATTTGGGTTACAGGGGTACAACAATAACAATAATGGGATTACACTAACAACAATAAGGGACTATACTAGTAATATAGGTACCTAACATGCCCATATCCTTCATAAAAGTGTTTCCCTCAATACTTGAGTAGCTCTGGATGCTTCTGTATAAAATTCTCATCCTCCCATGTAGAATCTTTAGCGGCTAAGTTCTTCCACTTGATGAGATACTCTGAAATTGATCAATTTCATAGTTGTTGAGTTCTTGTTTCTGTCACTGCTTTAGGTTCCAACATTATTTTTCCTTCCTCATCAAGTTCTTGTAATATTTTTTGAACTGGAAGTTTGTCACCTATAACCTTATTTAAGCATGAAACATGGAAAACTGGATGCACTCGCGAAGAAGTAGGAAGCTTGAATTTGTATGCCATAGTACCAATATTTTACCTTGCATAGCCAGGACCATAGTAATTTGGTGATAATTTATTATCCTTCTTAGCTTACTTGAGGGACATTTGTTTGTATGGTTGTAGTAAATACCCGATCTCCTACATCAAAACTTCTCTCGCTACGATGTTGATCATATTGTTTCATTTGATTTTGTGCCAAATTTAGGTTATCCTTTAAGAGTTGGAGAACTTCTTGTTGATGCTTGATGTGATCTTCCCGGTACTTGAAACTTAAAATTCTCTTAAGATGATTTGACTAGTGTTGAACGCTAAATTGTCATTCTTATTACATTTCTCTTATTTATAATAAATTGAATATTATTATGAATTATTTTGTAAATGATGGTTTGCTTGAGCTTAATGAATTTACTCTAAACCCACGATTTTAGCCTCTAAGATCTCTTTCATGTTAATCAGATCTTTAGTTCATAATTAAATATTCCAACTCAAAAATTCAGTTTGGAATAACAAGTGACAATTTTGTGTTGGACGTTTCGAAGAAAAGGGAGAAGAATATTGAAAATATGAGACATGGGTTTTGTCATAGGCGACGAAGATAGTTTTAAATGACAAGTTTTCCAAAATTCGGTCTTCATTGGGAGAAAAACAAGGTTCTTCGAAGTACATATTCGTAGATTTTTTTTTTGCTTGGCCGTTTTCCAAATTTCCTCGATTCTGTCATACGATTTGACTTCTTCGAAATTTGAATCCTTGGTGACCTGTCTTAGATTTTGTAATCAATTGGTTGGAAATTTCCATTTTGTATCTTGTATATTTAAAGGACACAAATCAGTGGAAGATGATATCATCATCTTGACTCTGTATCTTTCAATCATCATAATACATAAATATTGTGTTGTTGTTACATGCATTATCTGGTTTAGTTTCCGTTAAGTTCTTTCTCTTCCTGCGCCTTGCTAGGGAGGAAGGGCCCTCCTCTTTAGTAGGGATTGCAGCAGTTAAGGTAGATGTGTATATATCTATTTCTTATTTTTATCACACAGATGAAACAACACGAATAATTCATCACTTAATGGATTTGTAACATGAGAAGTGAGGAATTGATTTCCATTTGAAGATCCAAGTCATTTCCGAAAAAACATTTTTCCATTCATTCACCATTCACAAAAAACATTACTGCAACAAAAATCATAACCATTGTAACTTAAGTTATTTATTTATCGAGTGGTTTACAATAAAGAGTTGTTTATTTTGATTTATATTATGTTTTTATGCTTCAGGTATTTTTCACTTCAAGGTCACATTTTTGTTTTATTCTCAAAATAAAAGAAGCGAGTTCTTAAGTTTCATGATGTTGTTACTCCGGAAATTTTTTCGAAGTATTGGATGTTGTTACACCATCAGTGTTGTTACTCTGTCACTATTGTTACACTGTCACTGTTGTTACTCCGTCAGTGCTGTTGCACCGTTAGTGCTGTTACTCTGTCACTGATGTTACACCGTCAGTGTTGTTACTCTGTCACTGTTGTTACACCGTTAGTGTTGTTACTTCATTACTGATGTGACTCTCTCAATGTTGTTACACAGTCAATTTTGTTACTCCATTACTGATGTGACTCCATCATTGTTGTCACACCATCACTATTGTTACATTGTCAGTGTTGTAACACTGTCACTGTTGTTACACTGTCATTATTGTTACACTGTCACTGCTATTACACTGTTAGTGTTGTTACTCCGTCACTGTTGCTACTCCATCGCTATTGTTACTCCTCCAATGTTGTTACTCTAAAAAATTTTCTAGTATCTGATGCTATTACTCTACGAAATTTTCTGAGTGTCTGATGTTGTTATTCCTCTGGTGATGTTACTCCATGGTGATTTTTTTATAAGTACTTGGTGTTGCTACTCCTCTAGTGTTGTTACTATGCCAAGGTAAGTTTCCAGGTACGTCTTCGACCGACTCTGTGGATTTCATTGGTATTTTACTTATGACATAACCAACTATGACTGATGACATACATACTTTGGTTTGGGGGAGGTCTTGTATTTAGTAATAAGGATGATTATTATTGTAAGTCTTGTCAGGAATGATTCACTCTTAATTTGTCATTATTTTGTAATGTGACTAATCCTCCTGATGTCACATTCCTAACATCATTCTTTTCTTCCCTTCCCCTATTATTACCTAAGTCATGGTTGTTGTTACCACAACACAACTATTGTTGTTGACAAATTTTCATGTTGAATTCAAAATATGAAGGTCTTTCTGATTTGTTTTTCTCTTTGGTGAATGGGAAATACTTTTAATGGTATAGGTCCTCTTTGACATAATTATTAATGATTGGGTAGTCAATTTATATTTGTTTATCTATTAACATAATCTTATTTCTAAGGAACAATTATACAAAGATGATTTCATCATGCCATCTTTCAACATTCCTAATGGGTCAAGTCCCTGATTTTGTAAAATTTATGATGGTGACCACAAAATTGTATTTAAATATTTCCGCTGTTATCTAATGAATTGTTCTTCAACCCCAATCTCATCAATGAAAAATATATTTATTAGCAGTCATTTGAAGGTTACTAGTTTTTGAGGAGCAAAACAATCAAAGTTGAAAATAGTTAGTATACAACTTTTTACGCCATCCCTAGCTCTTAAGGAGCTGACCTGCCACCCCATCTATTAAGTGATATTTTATTGAAATAACCATAGTTTAATTCTAAACATAAATAGTCAACTAGAGGATAAGAGATCTCATCACGAGATGACCTACCATGATCATAGGTCCTAATAAAGTGACATTTCCACTACTGGTCACCAAGCCATGGTAATGGCCTTCGGTCATAAAACTGAAGGACAAGAGGTCTCATCACCAGCCGACATTTTCACTTTTGTTAGCTCTCATGAATGGCATTTTTATTACCTAGTTACCATGCCAGAACAATGATCTTCAGTTGACAACTAAGTAAATTGAAAGGCTTTTTGTAACTATGTACTTATTTCTAATAGATGGGACACTCGCATCTCAATGAGTTAAAAAGGAATCCCTGTCGAGGATATGGATGCTTGCTAGAAGTAGTGGCTATGACTATGGTATATAAGTTAATTTAATACTATAATCTACTTGGTTACCTTGTTTTATCAAAGCCAATTTCCGATGAAGCTGATTGTTGCATATACAAGGTTTTGCAGAACTCATGGTTCATGGGGTAATATTTAATCGGTTCTTAGATGATGGTGGTTATGGTTTATATCTATTTTTGAGTTATAAATATTTAATTTACAGGTCAAGGATGAAATTTTTAGGATATTTGATAGTTGGCATTTTGTATCATATAATCCATCATTCCTTTATTCTACAAGTATCATATCTTTAATCAAAGATAGTTGCTTTTCCCAATCAGTCACCATTTATTCATAGCTTAACAACACCACTATTGTTTTTATGTGGAATAAAGAGGGCCAATTTTTCTTTTGAATCCCAGGTAATTGGACATACCTTGAGAAGCATAATTTCTATGCTCATAACAACCAAAGCTTATGGGTATAGGGAATGCACCTTTTCCCTTCTTATCCATTGTTATCCCATGCCATCCACAATATGATTATGTCATTTTTTTTATGTAATGAGGTAATTGAGGTGATGAATTATTGATTAAGGATACTCATGAGATGTTGTATAGATTATGGGGAAACTAATCAGTTTGGTGGAAGGAAACACTGCAACACTTTCTGATTACTTTTTCAGCTTGCATGGCTTCCACCTTCTACATCACTTCCAGCATTAGCTAAGCCTACATCAGCTTCAATAAATGTCAATCCATAAATGTCATTCCACATTTTTACAGAGGTAAAACTTGAGGTAAAAAAACATAATTTTTTGATTTATTAAAATTTTAGGAAAATGTCATGAAAAACCATTGAGCATTATTCATCCATATTTTTGAACCATTATTTCCCCTTCTTTACCACTTCCCATTTTTCATAAACACAAAATCTTTCATTTTAGGGGAGTGTTACTTTCATTATCATGAACATGCCATTAATATTCTTTACCATCCGTCAATCTTCTTATTCATTCTAAAAATATCCTTTATTCCATGTTGTTATATACCAAATTAAGATTTCAGCCATGATTGTAGCAATCATCTCAATTTTTTTCTAGGGTTGCATGAGGACATGAAACATGTTTAGTTTGGGGTAGAGGAAGGGTTTCTGTGCATGATGAATGATTTCTCATTTCTTCCTCATTTAAGGTATAAAATCCCAAAATTGATTCATGTATATTCTTAAAACTATCAACTGGATTCTTGTGATTTTTTGGACAACAAAGAGGTATCATTAAACCCTGATTTTTTTTTAAGCTAAACAAATTTGTAAATTACAAAAAAATCATGCATTATTACCTACAACCATTTTGCTGACATATTGAAATCTGTTCATTGCATTGATTTGATTTTTGGATTGGAGAAGCATTCATATAGTATAACTTTGCTTACAAAATTTCAGCAAAATTTGGTTTGCAATGAAGTTTGTTTTTACTTGTATCATACTTTATTACAACTTCATTTACATATGGTTGAAATTAAATATAAAAATTATTTTAAGGAAGCATTTGGGGAAGAAGCCTTCTCTTCCATCAAGATCATGCACTGATGTGACATTTTGATTATTTTACTACAACTTGGTTAATACAAAGGCATTGGGTTGCATGAGGACATGCAACATGTTCAGTTTGGGGGATATGTTGGGCCGCTAAATTGTCATTCTTATTACCATTTCTTAACATATATTTCATCCATTACTACCTCTATTTTATCACAATATTTATCATAGTTTATCATTTAATCCCATTTTATAATTATTTATGCTCTTATGGATAAGTAATATTTATTCTCCTTTATTTTTAATAAATTGAATATTATTATGAATTATTTTGTAAATGATGGTTCATTTAATGAATTTGTTATAACCCACAATTTTAGCCTCTAATATCTCTTTTAGATTGCAAATCCTATCTTCAATTCATAATTAAATATTCCAACTCAGAAATTCGCTGGAATAAAAAGTGACAGTTTTGCGTTGGACATTTCGGGAAAATGAAGAAGAATATTGAAAATATGAGACATGGGTTTTGTGAAAAACGGACCAAAATAGTTTGTTAATGATCAGTTTTCCAAAATGTGGTCTTCATTGGGAGAAAAAAAAGGTTCTTCGAAAGACATATTCACAAATTTTTTGTTGTGGTCGTTTTCCAAATTTCCTCAGTTGCAAAAATCAGATTCGACTTGCTACAGCTGAATCATGGTGGAAAGATCTCTTAGATTTTGTAAACAGTTGGTTCTAATCAATTGGTTGGAAATATTGATCATCTTGACTCTGTAACTTTCAATCATCATAATACAGAAATAGTGTTGTTGTTACATGTGCTATCTGATTTAGTTTTCATTAAATTCTTTCTCTACCTGCACCCTGCTAGGGAGGAAGGGCCCTCCTCTTTAGCAGGGATTGCAGCGGTGAAGGTAGATGCGTATATACCTATTTCTTATTTTTTTTATGTTTTAGTAGAATTTTTGTTGCTGTTGTTTCAGCTGTGAATAGATCTGCTTCAATTCCAATGTTTTATATGTTGTTACACATATGAGATCAATGATACCAGCTGGGTAATTGTTGTGCGGCGCGCTAGGACAGATTAATTGATGTGTGATTACAATCTTGTAGATAATTTTATTTCCACATGGATGATTTCCTTCCAGCATTTACTTCAACGACTATTTATTTTCTTTGCAATTGCTTCTGGTTGGGTGTATCGGCACAAACAGTGCAGTTGTCATTGAAATAAAAGACGTCCCTGGATTGATAATTTATGTGTACTATTTTAGTCATTTAATAGTGATTAATACATCCCAACACTTGTTATGGAGTGAGAATGTGTGAGCAAGTGACTTCGACACTTAGAAACCGAAAAGAAGACTTAAACACATAGAATAACATTATGATCATGAAGTGACAACGGAATGAAAGATCATTAGATCCTCAATAGGTTGAAAAATTCCCATGTAGGAAAAATTTTGGAGGGTATTGGTCGCAGCATCAACACTTGGCGACACACTAGTAAAAATCCAGCTTCTATATTCAAGTTTTAGACTTAAGTGCAACGTATCAGTATTTTAGGAAGTATTGATTCACCACATGGATTACCTTGGCTCCCTCATTTGACCCGGTTATGGATATAGTCTCCTCTGTTCCTTTCCTCGGCTAAACACATTCACAAAAATTTCCAAATCACAATTGTTTCGATTCAGGAGAAGGGTAAAATAAAATTATGAGTTTATGATCATCAGATTCTTAGTTGTCATCTTTTTTTTTCTCCACTGCCAGTAGGCCTGGACAGTACCTTGGCGGAGTCACTCCAATAACACAAGCATTTTTTCACTGCTAGCAAGCCTGACCAATACCCCAGTGAAGTTACTTTCTTTGCCTCTCTACGTAGGAATCATTTATCTTCTTTTTCCCTTTATTTATTTATGTATAGGACTATGCTTAGGAACTTATTTATTTCACTAGGGAATAATAGGGATCCAAAATTATTAAGAGTATAAGGATTTCTTCCTTTAGAGAAGGTTATGCATAACTCTAATATTTTCTTGCTCTCTATTTATATTCCCCTATCCCTTCTTCTACTCGATTGGATCAGTAAGAAGAACACCATTTAATTACAACAACGACTCAAGGAATGAACATCCCATAATAGATATGGGATTTATGGTTCAACCAAACGCTTTCCATTTGAATGGATCATATTTTCCATTCATACACCATTGAATTTAAATATTTGTAAACCCAATATAGAGAAGAGGATGACAAATAAGCCAAGCATTTCTCATTGTCATAATTTCCCTTTTCAATTTTTGCCACATTTCATTTTGAGCCAAGCGAGAGCATTTTCATACTGAGTCTTATTAAACAAAACAAAAAAAATACAAGACAAGGCATAAAAATAAGAAAAAGGAAAAACAGAGCGGAAGTAAACCTTGATTGTAAAGCAACATGGAAGACAAACAAAGAAAACAAATCAAATGCAAGAACTAGTGTAGGGTGAAATATAGTATCACGCAATGCAACTAGAGATTTAAAATATACCTAAACATAATCCTAATGTAATATTCCTAATTAGTCTTGGGCTAATTGGAATATTCATTTTTGTTTTATTTCTTTGTTTAAAGAATAAAAGTGTAAAGGAGGTCCATAATACTCTTAAATAATGAATAAATCAATGCCAAATGTAAAAAGGATGAATCTTGGTTGCTAAATCAAGCACCCTTAGGTGTGAAAAGGGTTGGAAATTTTGACTAGGTAAACCTTGACCAAATATACATCGTTGTCTTGAAGGAGTGGCCATCAATGAGGCACAGTGCAGTTTTGGATGGAGATGCCTTGTTTGAAAGAAGTGATCTCATTGGAAGTGGTTTATGGTTTGCAAGCTCTTAACCTATAAAATAAAGAGGATGGTAGTAGTAGAAGGTTGTTGATGATATTATATTTCTGAATATATTTTTTGTTTAGACATATATCATTCTCTTGTTGTTTAACTGAGAATTAATTTTGTTTAGCATTGGGTGTTCCTGGTCGGGAATCCCACCTCTTTCCTTGAGAGGCCTCTTGGGAGAGTTTGTATTGCATTGTCCACTATCTGGCTTAGGGCCAAGCTACTTCTTTCAACTACAGCGCAGATCCTGTTGAGGGTTTGACTATTTTTGCAAGCTACAGCAAGTGGAGATTAGATCTTTCAGATCTAGTCCATTTCAGTGCTTATTTTTAATGGAGGAGGGTTCTACTTCATTGGGAGGACAGTATTAAAGACATTGAGCATTATTTTCATATCTTGGCTACAGGCCAACTGTATTTTGATCCCTATAATGCAGTATAGATCCATATCTGCGTTATTCCTGTAGGTGTATTCGCAGGTGTTTCAGCACATCATTTGGAGAGTGATTTTCTAGGTGTTGGGGATCTACCCTTCACTTTGGAGATTTGTTGGAGGTGATCATTTTCTTGTGTATATCATATCAGATCCACTTTCTAGATCTGAATATTTCCATGGATCTGCAGTCTTAGATCTCAAATCTACATCTTGTACTTGGTGTTTTGCCGAAAACCCCAAGGGGGTTCATTAGAGGAGCTTGTATAGTGTATGGATCTGGTATATATCTAAATTTTTGTCCACATACTTGCTCTAGATCTGAAGTGTAATCTACAACTGTTACAGACTAATAAAATAACAATGTAATGTTTTTTCATGTCTATATATATGGTTGCAGCACCTCATTTTGAGGTTTTTCTTCTATTGGAGACTTGTATTTTCTTGTCATGCATCTTATGGGCCACTTTTAACATGTATTTTGTTGCTATAATGACAAATGAAAGGTCTCCATATTGGCCTCCTTCTTAATAAAATATGATCTACATTATTTATCTCTCATTCTGCATTTTATTGCTGCATTCCCCATTTGCGAATATTACAGTGGTATTGGAGCATCATCTTGGCATAGCCTGTGAATTTTAAGAATCCAATTTTTATTTTGAAGAAGAAGGGCCTCTTACTGATAGAGAGAAGAGGTATCTAAAGAGAATATAGAAGAAATTTGATTACACAAATGATAATGAAGACAAGGGTAAAGCCCCTTTATCTAGAGGTGAAGATGAAGAAAAGGATTCTCCTAAGATCCTTCTTAGAGCCATGCAAGATCTTGCTAGATGTAGAAATTAATATAAACTAAGCATGTATACATCCAAATTCCCTTGATCTCACAATATTTTATCTTCTTGAAAAATACAGAATCATTCCACTGTTAATCTTTTGCGGAAAATTAATTGCAAACACATGTGAAGCATAAATAAAAACAATCACACATAACACAGTTGTTTAATGGGAAAACATGAAGCTTAAAACCCCAACTATCATATATTATGTATCATGGAGATCATGTAACAATATCATAAAAAGCTTAGTACATCAAGCTCTCAGTACAATCAATCGTCACACACTAACATAGAAGAAATCTGTAAATCCATGCACCGATCTCTGCCCTCCTCCTAGCCTGCCTCCACTGCGCAATCCCTGCTGAAGAATAGCTCTGAATGAATTTGAATTACCCTTGCCTTGACTGTGCAATCCTCATTGGAAACTCCAATGTGTGCGTGGTGCAATAAATGCATCACTATAGTCACAATAGATAGTCCATCTTTCCCTTCCACCTATCTCTCCACTGGGTCTCCACTGGAACTGACATGCACTGTAGTTAACTGCTGTATTTTTCAGTTGATTAATGATTTATTATTTGTGAATTAATTAAATAATTAATTCACTCCACTCTCACTAGTGTATCATTCAGTTAGACTTGATACAACTAGCTCAACTGAGTCTAACTGAGTTAAACTGAATACAACTCCATGAACTACTATTCCAACTCTATCATAACTTTGCCACTTCAGTGCTAACTGAGTCCTCCATGCATGAACCACCAATAAACCCTAGGAATTGCGTAATTCCTTAAGCCCACTAATTTACCAAATTTGTGCACTGAAATTAAGTGCTCCAAGAGAATAAGTTGTTGTTTATTGTCGGATTATTATTAAGAGGTAATAATAATCGAAGGCTTCTATTTTTAGATAGATGATCTATAAATAGATTTTGCCCAATATTCTAAAAAAAGAATTTCATCTATTTTTCCAACTTGATCAACCATCCACAAATATCATCTGGAAACTTCTGAAATATGATCACCATGTCTAAAAATATACATAGTCTAAAAATAGACACTAGTACATTTGGCGGAAATTCCGACACTTGGTTCCGACACTTTTGACCAAATGTCGGAAATTTCCCCAAATTTTTTCAATCCCGCCCG